>JAVTVJ010011177.1:0-14224 GCA_034509425.1 Eopsaltria australis | reverse complement strand
ACCAGGACTTGTCAGGGAATGCAACTGTGACTGAACTCAGAGAAAGAATCTCCAGAGGCTGCAGCCAGAAATGGAGAATGGCGTGATAATCATTCACACATCTCCATGGGCACCTGGAAATTGATCTAGAACATGAAAATGGGCTGGCAGAGGTGGTTTGCTTCTGTGCTCAGTTTAGATCATTCTACATCTCTTGCACTCGTATAAATCAAGAGCCCAATCAGTTCATGATAAGCACCAGAACAAGCTGGACCTCCCAGAGCAGATGACAGAAAGACTCTGAAAAGGACAAATGCGTGGAATGACTTGGTGAACTTTGCCTGGACAGAGGGCAATTTTTTCTAATCATTTCTAGTCCTTTGCCTCTGCTTTTGTCCTTCCTAACAAGGCCATTTGCATCCCAGATTCCTCATGAAATGAGAATCCTGAGCTTGTGGAACTGCATGAAAGACGCGCTGTTCCTCTGCAGGGACACTCGGGGTGATAGAGGAAGCAATTTTGAAGCAATTGTATTAAAGCAAAACCAGTTCTTAAGCAGAGATTGATGTCACTCCCCCAGAGCAATGACCGTGGGCAAATCCCTTTGGCTCAGCCTCCAGCAGTGACCTTAAGGGGTGTCCCCACTCCAGGGAGGAATCTCTACCTCCCCCTCCAAGAAGGGAAATGTCAGGAGAAGCTGCTGTTAAAATTTGGGATGGGGCTTTTCTAGCCTGAATGCTGCCCTGTCACTCAGATATGCCCAGGCTGTGCCAGCTCAGCAGCTCTGCAGAAGTTCTCAGTGGTGTCACTGGGTTGTTCCTTTCTCTGGGGATTTTCCCAGCTCTGCCACAGCTGCAGCTCCCTCTCAGGATGTTGAACTTTGGGATGGAGGAGTCAGGCTGTGCCCATCGGGGACCCGGCCTTTCGGGGAACGCCGTGGTCCTGCTGTGCCCATCGGGGAGCTGGCCTTTGGGGGCAGCCCCGGCTCCTGCTGTGGCCATCGGGGACATCTCCTCAAACCCCCAGGTTTGGAGGGCCTTGGTGTCCTCACTCCTCACCTCCATCCTGAGGCTCTGATGGTCTCAGGGTGTCCTTGTCCCCCATCTCTGTGCTCCGGGTGATGTCAGGGTGTTCTCCAGGATGGGAAGATTTGGGACATGGGCTCTGAAGGAAGTTTTGTGTCTCCACTTTGGTGCCAGCTCTGGGATTTGGGGTCCTTGGCATGCACAATTTCCCAGAGTCGGTGGTGGGAAAAGCCAGGCTGAGGAGGGAAAAGCCAGGCTGAGGACGGAAAAGCCAGGTTGAGGAGGGAAAAGCCAGGCTGAGGAGGGAAAAGCCAGGTTGAGGAAGGAAAAGCTGAGTTTAGGAAGGAAAAGCCGGGTTGAGGAGTTGCCTTGGGACAGTGGATGGATCACTGGGAATTTCGGTGCTCACAGCGGTTCTGCAGCTTCCAGAGAAATTCCCCTTTGCTCGGCCCTCGGTGAATCCCAAAGAGCTGGAGTCAGTTTGAGGAGAGCCCAAGATATGAGAGAGACCTGAAAAGGTGTGGGGGGAGCCAGGGTGTGACCCTGGGAGAACTGGCAGTGAACTGGGAGCACTAAGGAGAGTCTGGGAGTGACGTGGGGATGGTAAATTTTGGAAAGTGTGCTGGCGTTTAGCCAGAAACTGAAATAGGCAAACTGAAACCGCTCCATGAATTGATGTTTCTGCCTGGTTTCCCAAACCTCAAACCACAAAAACGAGTGACTTTGCAGTGGAGCAAAGTCCCTCATTCCCTCATTTTCCAGAAAGCAGGAAAGACAGTCAGAAAAGCACAAGGAAACAGGACAGTGTCTCTGTACAATCTAATTGTGCTGTGAAACTCAGCAGCTGATGGTGTTTTTGTGCTACTGCCAATCCCTTCCATGAAAACAATTCATTCCAGGAAGGAGCAACATCAATGGACAGATACCAAGCGTTGCCAGCAGGTGCTCCAGGTGCTCCTGCCAACAGCCCCTGTAGGAAGGAGCACAACCCTCAATGCACGTGGGCTTTGGCTGCCCTTGGGAAGAGAAGCCCCCTGGGGGCACAGGTCTCTGGGGCAGGAGACGGGCACCAGGGCTGGTGCTTTGTGACATGGTGCAGCATGGTCACCATGGCATGGAATGGACAGGGTATCCAAGGGCCCTTCGTGACACGGTGCAGCATGGTCACCATGGCATGGAATGGAACAGGGTGTCCAAGGGCCCTTTGTGACATATGGTGACATAGGTGCTGGAGGTGACACGGCCACGCCACAGTGCTCAGTGCACACGACGGGAGAGGACGCGCCAGAGCGGTGCTGTGAGGAGCCCCCGCACAGCGCACTCGTTTGTGTCCGACCCAGAGTTTTTCCCAGGCATTTTTCCTGCAGGAGACCTCGAGGTCACACCACAGAACTTGGTGACCTGTGGCCATCCCCAGGCTTCTCTTCTGCAGGTGCCCTCGAGGGCAGAGTGCAGGACTTGCTTTCCTGCAGCCTTCCTGGGGCTTCTGTCTTGCACGTGCCTTCCAGGCACTTGCTGACTCGGAGTTTCGCCGAGTCATCTCTCCTGCAAGTAGCCCTAAATCCAATCACTGCCATGGAGCAGAGACCCCCGAGAGTGCCCAAGCTGGCCTGGGTGAAGGGGGAGGAAGAAGGCGCTGGAGATGCCCCAGCACAGGAGACTGAAGAGGTGCTGCAGTTCCAGGCAGCACAGGATGGTGAGTGCCAGAGCTGGGCCACACGGCTGCTACCTGCAGCCAGTATAGCCCCATCCCATCCCATCCCATCCCATCCCATCCCATCCCATCCCATCCCATCCCATCCCATCCCATCCCATCCCCTGGGGACATGCCCATGGACAGGATGGAACAGGGGCCGGGCAGACACCCCCAGCCGTGCTCCATCCCCTGGGGCATCCCGGGGCTGTCCCTGCCTGGGGAGTGCAGGGCTGGGCTGTGGTCTCCGGCCTCTCCCGCAGCCCCTCAGCTCTGGCTGCGCTCGCTCTTTGCCAGATGCAGCCATGGACCGCACACAAGAGCAGGACCCCGCCCGTGGCCGCTTCCGCACAACAGCGCAGGTACCTGCAGCCATCCCCACCTGGGCTGGGCCTGCTGTCACTGCTCAGCCCAGCACCACGCTTGGAGCACTCCAAGGAACATCCCTCTTTTCCCTGTCCTTTGTTCTCCTGCCAGACTTGCAAATTCATCAAGTGCATTTGGCAGGAAGAGACCAGTGTCATGGCTGCTGGGTCCATGGAGAACTGTGACGTGTCCACCACCGACACCAGTGCTGCCCTGCTGGATTTGCTTATGGAGAAGGGTGTTTCCAGTCCAGAGCAAGTAAGCAGCCTGTGGCCAGGGTTTGATCCTCCAGAAATGGCTTGGCCTCCAAAGCCACACCCGCTGGTCACTGGAAGCCGCTGAGGCCATGGCAGTGTGCTGGGAAGGGAAGCACTCCTCTGGGGAAGCTGGGGACATGACTCCCTCTGGCAGCTTTCCAAGTCTCCCCGTGCCTTCTCCAGGTGCCCGCCATGGTCAGGTACATCCACCAGTGGCTCATGGCCAATGACTCTGCTAAGGACAAGCTGGACAGGACCCTTCTGGAGCTGACTGAGACCCACCCCGCTGATGTGGTCATTTCTCTGCTACGTGTGGCCCCAACGTGTGACAGGTATGGGGCCCACCTGCACAGAGGACTCTCTGCTCCCCAGCCCATCACCCTGGACAGCCTGTCCCAGGTGTCTGACTATCGTGGTTTGATACTGGCCAAATGCCAGGGCTATGATATAGTCGTTTGCTCACCCTCTTCTTCTGTTGTTGGGCAAAGGAGAGAAAAAAAATAATGAAAGGCTCATGAGTTGAGATAAGGGGACAGAGAGAAAAACACTCAAAGGGCAAAGCAGGTTCAAATTTAAACTTATAAGGTAAGTTTATTCTTAACAGAGTCAGAGGAGGCTCATGAGAAGTAAAATAAGCCTTTAAAACATCCTTCCCCCCCAAGCCTCTCCCTCTTTCCCACTGACAGCACAGGGAGACTGAGTGGGGGGGTTTTGGTCACTTTGTCACTCGAGATCTTGTTCTCTTTGCTCAGGGAGAGGAGTCTTTGCTCTGCTATGCTCTGTGGGGTCCCTCCCACGGGCAAGCAATCTTCCCAAAACCACTGTGGCATGGGTCACTCATCCACGGGGTGCAGTCCTCTAAGGATAGGCTGCTCTAGTTTGGAAGCAAGGGCTCTCTATCTCCATGTCTGGAAGCAGGGGCCCTCTCTCTGTATTCAGGCCTCAAACTGCATCACAGCTTTCTCTGCCATCCACCCACTCTGGCCTGAGCAGTTTTCTCATGGGCTGCAAGTGGCTATCTGCACCTGGACCTCATGGACTACAGGGCAACAGCCTGCTTCACCATAGTCCTCACCACAGTCTGCAGAGGAATCTCAGCTCCGGCGCTTGCAGCCCGTTCTTATTCTGCTGACCTTGGTGTCATTACATTGTTTTCCCTCGCATCTCCTCACTTCCCCCTCCTCTCTGACTAGAAGAAAACCTGGTGCCCATAGGTACTACTGCCAGCAAGCTCCACCAGTGCAAAGATTTTTGCAGGATCTCGCAGCGGTGAGAGGTTGATCTTGCCTAGGTCCCACATCAGAGAATTGCTTGCCATGTTTTTGTTGCCAGCCAGGCAGCCCCGTAGCCACTGTGTGGGCAGTGGCAGCCACCGCGGCGCTGGCGCTCTTTAAGGCCTCTCCTCATGTGGGGCACCAGGAAGGAGAAGCCAGCGCCGCTGCCCGTGCCCTTCTGCCCGTGGCATGGCTGGCTAGGGGCGGCCAGGCAGGCAAGGCTTGCCAGGGGCCACGCCGAGATGGCGGCGACCGTAGCAGCGCATCAGCGCCGGCTGCGCTGAGATGCCCCCGGTGGTGGTGCCTCGCCAGCCCTGGAAAAAACTGCGCTTGGGCTCTTTTGATTTTCATCTTCAATGGCATCACAGAGGTGTTACAGCCTCTCTAACTGGGCCAGCACATTGTCCATCTTCAGAGCCATCAGAGATTAGCTCTGTCGGATATGGTGGAAGCTCCCAGCTGCTTCTCATAGAAGCCGCATCTGTGGCCCTCCCCCGCTACCAAAAACCAGGCGGTGCCAAATCAACTCACTGACAGAGAGTCCCAGGGCCCTCTGGCTCCTCCATTTCCCAGCCCTGGAATGTCAGCCCCTGAGCCTGCTGCTGTGCTCCATCCCTGCCCCTCAGGGGCCTGTCCCCACAGGGCTGGGCTGTCTGGGTGCTGCAGGCAAGGGGCAGTGGGCAGAGGCAGAGTTAGAGGCTGACTCTGCCTTTGAAACAAAGCACTTACCCTACAGAGCTGCAATGACCATGTGGAGTACGATCCTGTCTTCGCCCAGAACTGCAGAGCCAGCAATGCTGACACTTGTAGATGTGCTGCAGAACTGGCCAGAGCACAGCACGTGCACCTCAGATGGGGACAGCAGTGATGTCTTTGCCCTGGCTGTGAGTTTCTGCAAGTGGCCTTTGCTCACCCCAAGGCTGCCTCTCCAGCAGCTCTCCATGCTCCTTCCCCCACTGCATCTCCCTGCCTCAGGCGCTGGGCTGAAGCCTGGCCTAGGGGCACGCTCAGGGCCACCAGGCCCGGTGCTCCCCCTGCGTCTCCCCTGGCCTCTCCCTCCCCCGCTCGGGCCCTGCCACAGGGACACCTCGGCACTGAGCGCTGTCTCGGGGTGCTTTGTCCTTTGCAGGCAACGGTGGTGATGTGGAACATCCTCCACGAGCGCTGCAGGCCACAAGTACTGATGATGTATTTCCCCCGCCTATTTGTGCATCTGCTCTGCCAAGTGTTCTTCAGCACGGAACAGATGCCAAAGGAGGTCGATACCTTCTGGAAGGGATGCCAGGAAGAACATGGCCTTGCCACCAGCCCCGACAGGTGCTCCATGCCAGTCCTGCTGTCCCTGCCATGTCCCCAGGACAGGAGCCAGTGCTCCCAGTGTGACCTGGGCTTTGCTCTGCACACAGGTTTGCAGTGCAGACACTGAAGGCCCTGCTCTGCCAAATGCAGCGTGAGGATGCAGTGGTGGAGTTGCAACGCAGTTTTCGCTGGGACATTCTGCTCTCTGCTGACACCCACCTCTATGGCGTGGCTCGGCTGGCCAGGTGATTCCCCCTTCTCCCCATCTGCTCCTGGCATTTGTGCCCCGTGCCCTGGGTGGCCCACACAGTCCCTATGGTTGTGGGCCAGAGAGCCTTGTCACCAAGGCAACACCATGGAGAGTGGCAAAGGCTGGGAGAGGAGGCTGCCCAAGAGCAGCCGCCTCCCACAAAGGCCCAGGTCCCCTAGCAGGATAGCGGTGAGGAAAGACCAGAGCTCTGTGAGTCAGTCCTGGGAGCGGTTTGTCCCCCTGGCTCAGGGTCCTGGTTCCTTTTTCCGCTTCCAGGAAGATGCGCTCTGCATCTGTACCCTTGTGTTCTGGCATTGCATTCTACCTGCTCAAGCTGCTCAGCACACAGGAGCCACGCTGGGATCTGCCTGCCCTGGCATTCCTTGTGGAGGTGAGCCTGAAGGCCAGCGCTGCCTCGCTCAGCTGCCTCCCAGCTCTCTGCCCTCTCGTAGCCGCAGCTGCCTGGGACAGTGCCCATGCCCTGTGCTGCTGCCTGGGCCCAGCCCTGTGTGGTTCCAGGCTCCTGACAGCCGGGTCCCTGTCACTGCCCTGTGCCTTTCAGGTCCTTGAATGCCTGGACTTGAGTGAATGCAGTGACAGCGTCCTGGAGATCTTGTCAAAGAACCTGCAGAGCGAGTGCAGGGAGAGGCGTTGCCTGGCACTCAGGGCCCTCTTCAAGCTCATTGATGATCCCTCAATGGTGAGAAGGGGGCAGTGGCTGAAGCCGTGCGGGCAGCGTGGGGCTGGGGAACGCAGTCCCTTGGGCTTGGCTGGGCTTTGGGTGCTGAGGCAGCTGCTCCCAGCTCTCCTGCCTCCCGGCTCTGCTGCCCCAGTGCTTCGGGACAGGCCTTTGGCCTCTGGGCCCCGCGGCAGCAGGGTGGCGTTTCAGAGACTTGTGTTCCACACAGGCCAAAAGAATGTGGAGCCTGGCCGAAAGTCTTGTGAAGTTCCTGTGGGACACAAATGGAGAGACAGTTGTGATGACACTCATCGTACTCAACTTCACAGTCTTGCAGCAAGAGAAGCTGAAACCCATCCCCATCGCCCTGAAGCTGGCTGAGGCACTCCTGCCACTCTTCGACAACGTAAGGCTCTGTGCCCCCAGCCATGGCCACTGGGTGCTGCTGGACACTTTGTGCCCTGTGGATTTGAAGGCCTGTGCGCCGCTGAGTCCCAAGCCAATCCTGAGGCCCTTTCTTCTTCCTTTCATGCAGCACAATAGCCAGCTGCAGATCCTCTCCATGATGCTCTTTCAAGACATGCAGGATTCTTTAGTGAAAGAGAGAAAAAAGCCTTTAAAGATATATGTGCGTCAGAGCCTGCTCCCCCTCTTCTTCCACTGCTACGATGAGAATCAGCGTGTGGCAGAGGTGAGGACTCATGAGCTGCTGCTGTTCCCCTGGGAGAGGGCTCAGCTGCCTCCTGCCCTGGTGCCTCACGGGTGCAGCCTCCTCCAGGCCTTGGCCCAGGGATGTGGGTCCTGTGCCCTGGGCTGTGGTGCCATCTCCGGGTCTCTGCTGCTCTCCAGGCCTCCCGGAAAACACTGATTTGTGTGGCCAAGTTCCTGAAGAGGAAGGATCTCAAAAAACTGGTGAAGAAGGAGAAGCTTTGGAAGTTCAGCGAGTGCCTGGTAAGGACAGGCTGGAAGCGCCAGGTGCAGCCTGGAGAAGCCAGCCCCCTGTCTGCTGTGCTCAGGGTGTGGGGCTGGCAGCTGTGGCCCCTGCCCAGTGCTGCACCCAGGGCCGCCAGCCTGCGCCCCACACTCCGCTCCCTTGCCGTGCTGCGCAGGCTCTTCTCCAGGCTCCTGTGGCCCCGAGCCGGGTGCCGATGCAGCCCCGGCCCAGCGGGGCTGCGGGGCGGGGCGGCAGCGCGGCTCCCCGGGCAGCAGCCGGCCCTGGGGCCCCTGCAGAGCCCGGCGCCAGCGGCTGCTGGCCGGGCCTCAGGGCTGTGCGGGCAGGGGAGGCCGGCGCTGGGCGCGGGGAGCGCCCGGCCAAGGGGCAGAGCCCGCGCCAAGCCTTCCCTGCTGCCGCTCTCTGCAGCTGGCAGAGGACGGGAGCCGAGCAGCCGAGCACCTGCGCCAGGCCCTGCCCGACCTGGAGAGCCCTCAGGAGCCCCTGCGAGAGGCGGCCATCAGGTTCATTGGTGAGCCAGCAGCCCGGCGTCCCTCCCCGGCCCGCCGCAGCTCGGCCCCAGCCCCGGCTGCTGCCCCGGCAGCGCCATCCGGGCCCGGCGCCCTGGAGCCCCCCCTGGCCTCAGGGCTGCTGCCGCCCTCTCGCAGCCGTGCCTTCCTTGGGCGTCAGGCTGCGGCAAGGGCCCGGGCTGAGCCCTGCCGGGGCAGGAGGCCGTGTGGCCACAGGGCTGGCAGCGCCGCTGGCAGGGAGCTGTGCCGCTGGGGCCGTGACAGGCTCTGTGTTCCCAGGGATGGCCGGGCGGCGCTTGAGGGGGCAGCAGGAAAAGCTCCAGCTCGTCTACAAAGGTGAGTGCGGGCAGCGGGCTGTCAGCGGGGGCTGCTGGGGGGAGCAGCAAGCCCTGCCCCGGCTGCGGAGGGCTCTGCTCCCTGTGCGGACGAGGGGCGGCGTGGGGAGAGCACACAGAGATTTCAGGGCTGCCAGGGGGATTCGTGGCCAGCAGCTTCGGGCTGATCCCGTTGCTCACAGCTCACTCCTGGCCATGGCACGAGCGGGCTGGGATGGCCCTGGCTCGGGGCTCTCATCGGGTCCCTGTTGATCCAGGATCTGACTGGGCCTGGCTTCCTCTCTCTTCCAGCCCTTGACGACATGGCAGAAGACATCAGCCCTGCCATCAGAAGCCTGGCAATTCAAACATCTTATGTCGTCCGGGCAATAGAGAGTGCTCCGTCCTCCAACTTTCAGAAGCTGCAAGATCAGCTCCGCAGGGCGTGGAAGACACGGCCTCACCTTTAAGGCTATGCCTGCCTGTCCTGCTGGAGCTCTGCACAGAGCTGAATTGGAAGGCTCTTTCTGCTGGGGCCACTTAAGACACCGGGGATTTTTCTTTTCCTTAAGATTCTTCTTTTCTTCCTTTTGTTTTTCTTTAGTATGTAAATATAGAGTGTGTTATATCTAAGACACAGACTCCCAGGAGCTTTCATTTGCTGCCCAGGGTCCGCAGGGCATTGAGGAAGAGGGAGAAAGGAGAGCTTGTGCTCAGCAAGCTGCCCAGGCGTGCAGTGTTGCAGGGAAAAGGGCCAGGAGCCCCTTGGCCTTTGGTGGTTCTGCTGAAGCCTTAACCCTGCTGAGAGGGCAGGCGGGCAGGGGCCAGAGCTGCGGAGATCCCTGTGAGACTGGTGCCTGGAGATGGCCACAAGCCCTCTCCCAGCCAGGAACCGCCATCTGTGTCCTCCTGCCCGTGTGCTGCTGGCTGCATTGCTGAGGGCTCCAAGGTGCCTCTTGATCCTGCTCCTCTGGAGCTCTGTCGGGGCTGTGCCGCTGCTGCCGGGCAGGTTGGCCGGGCTGGGGGAGACCCTGAGGGGCCAGGGCAGTGGGAGGCTGTGAGGAACTGGGTGTCAGAGGCCATAAGCAGCCCCCAGGCAGCCGCCTTGTTGCTGACACCCGGCTGCTCTGGCGCTTCCTCAGCGGGTGCTTTGAGGGATTACAGGTCATCTGTAATCAGGCATGTAACCCTGGTCCCGGCCTTTCAGAGGTGTGGGCCCAGGAGTTGTGGGGCCGCGCTTGTGCCCTCCCTGCCCTCAGGACTGGGGCCCCCGGCCCCTCAGCCTTAGGCCGTGGGCTCGACTGCCTGGGTGTTGAGCCTTGTTCCTGTTGCAGTGGGGGCGGCTGAGCTCTCTGGCTTTAGGCAGGAGTGAGAAGAGCAGCAGCTTGGAGCCCAGGAGGAGCCACAGAAAGGCCCTCTGGGCAAAGGGCATTCCTCGGCATTCCCAGGGCAGGGATAGATGAGAGCGAGGTGGGCACCTTCAGGGTGCCATGTGTGGCTTTGCGCTGGGCGAGCTCCCTGTAAGCAGGGCTGGGTCTCTGCTTTGCTCTTGTTGGCCTTTTGCCGTCGTGCTGCTTTGTGTGCCTGGAGACAGGGGCAGCCCTGTAAGGAGGGTGAAAGGCGCTGTTTCCAGAACCTGAGCAGGGAAATGGAGCTCTCCCAGCCCTCAGGCCACCCTGTAAGCAGGGCACAGCCTTTTCCCCAGCCCCGGTGGCTTTCTGCCTGCTGCTGGCCCCTGGTGTAAGAGTCTGGACGGAAATCCCTATCTGCCTCACGACCATCGACAGAAGCAGAGGCCGAAAACCCAGAGACCCTAAGCGGGGAAAAGGACTTTTGCACAATAGAAGTCGAGCCAGATCTTGATGGGGTGCCTGCCAGGTGCCCAGGTGTACTGCAGAGCTGTGCTGCTGAGCTGTGCTGCAGAGGCGTGTTGGTACATGCCTGTGGGAACCGCATTCTCCTGGCTACCGGGATGGAAAGAACCGAACTATGTGTCCGGTACAGCTGCACCTGTACTCTAAAACAATGGGCCTTACTCCCCACCTGCTGGCTACTTGCCCCTCGTCTCTGGAGGGATTGCCTCATCTCTTGCTTACCTGCCCCCCCGCTTTCAAAAAGACTATAAAGAGACTCTCAAAAAGTACCCCTATGAGTACTCCCTACGGACGAGACGAATCCATCGGATCCGGACAACGAGGACTTCGTCGTGCTGTGGTAGCTATGCCCCCCCTTTCCCCTCTCTTTCTTTCTTCTCTCTCTCTCTCCTCTATCGCATAAGCGTGTTGTTGGCACTCAATAAAGTGCTTTTTGATTTTGATTTAAGCAAAAATACTTGTCCCTGTTTTCTTTTGCACTCTGAGATTCAAAGTAACGAACCATCATGACCCCCGCTCCTATGAGCGGATCGTGACGTCAATTGGCGTCACGGACAGGATTCTGAGGCAGAAGGGGTTGCAAGGTTTTGTGTAGTTTGTAACAGGGGAAGGACGTTTTGCTCCAGCCGCACCTAGCCCGACACTCCAAAAGGGTGAGCGGTGTCTAGAAAGCAAGGGGGGCATCTCGAATTTCCCGCAAAGTGCACATGCCTAGGTGAAAAGCACCCCTATACTCTGTTGAGGGTTCTGTCTTCAGAATTCCACAAAAGAATCTCTTGGTGCAAAAGGGGGAGTGTTGTGTTTCTTTTTAAGGTGGATGTGTAAGGAGTTAGTCTACTGGGTGTTAGGAGAGGCAACGGATTGTAACTAAACAGAGCCTCCAGTAGACTCAGTCTCTTTGCCACTTTAGGGAAGAGAAGGGGAACACAGCCCGGCTCTCGGGACTGTGGATGCAACTAAGTTTTACCTCCCTAAAGCGGTTTTCATTGTCCCTTCGAAAACATGACCTCAAACACTAAAACAAAACATACAGCTGCATTTTATGCTTTGTTAGCAAAACACAATGCCCGACCCTCTTCAGGAGGGGAGGAGTGGGCACAGAACAACTGGTTTAATTTAGAAAATGTGATTGATAGAATTCACTCTTTACAGCATGGGTCAAAATTCAAACTTGGCCGAGATAAAGCTGTAATTTGCTCTGTACTAGGAGCATGCCTTACATCGGCTATAGATCACCGCTTTAAGCGGTGCAGTGAGCAGGAAACAATAATAGACTCCCTCCAAAACCTAGTGGAAGTTTTGCAGAAACAATTAGAGGAAGAAAGGAGTTACATTCTCTTGTTACAAGATCTCTTGAGAGAAAAATGTCTTAAAAACTCAAGGAACACTGATCCACCACAAGACACAAAGGAAAAGGAATCACTTTACCCCCACAAAGAATTAAAGCAAGTAAAAAATTGTGGGGAAAACTGCTGTCCTCCTATGACACCTTTAATTAAAACAGAATATGTCTCCCAAGTGTCACTCACCGGAGGAGACCAAATTCATTTAACTGAACAGGAGGCCAGTGGATACTGGGGACATAGAGTCTTAACAACAGGAGACAGACGACACACATGGTCCCTAACTCAACGAGCAGCCTATTGGGCTGGGGGACTCAACCCTCTAGAAAGGGGAGACCCTTTAGCCATTGTTAGTACCCCTGATCAACTTCTAGAAAGCGCTCACAAAGCCGCTTGTCTGCAAATGATACATGAAAAGAAGTTGATTCCTGAATATGAATCCCCTGTGCAAATGCCTGTGAAACCTGAAATGAAGACCACTTTAATTCGGGGTCCCCCAGAATCACTCAAACCCACAGAGATTGTCTTACAGAAAACCATAGCAGTTGTGGGTCCCATAGAGAAGCTGGAAAAATTCCTTGAAAACCCAACAGATCGAACCGGATCTACTGATCCCGGGAATGCCCCAAATTCTACACCTTCTCAGCCGTTGGGTTCACACTTGAATTCACCTGCCAGTGATCGCAAAGTTTATACATGTAGTGAGGTTGCAGAAGATCTGATTAATTACAATAGAAAATGTGGACCTGTAAAAACCCCAGAAGAGAAATCAGAGAAAACACTGGCTAGCAGGGACATTGGGGTCCCTCATAGTGAAAACCCAGAAAATAGTGGACCCCCCTTGCTTTCTCAAAGTCTGGGCAGTGAGCCTAAGCAACCCCTCCCTCAGAGCCTGGGAAGTGAGCCAAAGCAACCTTTCCTTCAAGGTCCAGGCAACGAGCCAAAACAACTTTGTCCTCAGAACCAGGTAAACTGGTTTTTGGGAATTTGGTGGAAGGATATCCCACCTGAAACCTTAACCTTTTTAGATCAGATTAAAATGCCTGAATCTAGGAAAGATCTCCAACATGCTTTAGGGTTATTGGTGTTCTGGAGAAAACGCATCCCTGATTTTTCCGTAATTGCCAGACCTCTTCATAAATTGCTGAGAAAAGGGGTGAGATGGGAATGGGATGCTTCTCAAGAAGAAGCCTTACAATTGCTGATTTTTGAAGCAACAGCTCACCAAGCCCTAGGCCCTATTCACCCTACAGATCCTTTCCAAGTGGAATGGAGATTTGCTTCCTCAGGGCTGTCAGTTCACATCTGGCAGCGGGGCCCTGAGGGCTCAACAAGGCCTGTTGGTATTTATTCCTATGGCTTCAGAGATGCTGAAAAAAGACACGCTATCTGGGAAAAGGGGCTGTTTGTGGTCAGCTTAGCTCTGATAGAAGTGGAGAAAATTACACGACAACAACCAATTGTTTTGAGTTGCCTTTTCAAAGTTATTAGGGCAGCTTCTACCGGGACCCCCCAACCTGACGGGGTGGTCCAGAGGGCCTCAGTTAGAAAGTGGGATGCTCAGATTGAACACTATTGTAACACTTTCTCCATAACTGAAGGAGCTGTAAAAAACCTGGCAATACAAGAAGGCTTCAGTAGCAGCCAAGACAAACCTGCCTCAGTTATTAAGGTAGCCCTCCACACTTCCTCCGGGGAAACAGAGGGGGAAGGCAGTGCCCAAGTTGGCGAGCTGATAGCTGTTTGGAGTGTTCTCCAATGTGAAGTACAGAATATCTTTCTTGTTTGTATCTCTACTTATTTCTCTGCTGTGTTTCAGGAATGGACTGAGTGGCTTTCTTTTTGGCAGCAAAAGGCATGGACAGCCTCTGATGCCCTAGGAAAGGAGCATCGGACAAATACACGCTGGATAATTCCATCATTTTAACCTTTTCTGCCCCTTGGTGGCAGGCTCTGTTGTGTTTACTTTTCACAGGGGAACTCTGAGGGACATGAAGACCAGATAAACCACGATAATAATGTTTTCCCTCCCTTTTATGGTAATCCGAGGTGATGATGTTATAGTACGATGTAAACTGAACCTGTACACAGTTATAGCATTGGACCTCACGGCCATGTTTTGTTTTGTGAAGTTCAAAATCGGGATTGTTGGCTAAACTTAACTGCTGTACAATTTTCCCATAAAGTCATGTGTGGTAAAAACAATACAAAATACTGGGGGGAACTCGAAGTTGATGTTGTAATACCAACCACCCAGCCACCGATTACGCTAAACCTGAAAATTTTTTAAATTGGACTACATATAATCAGGACCAGGTATGGTCTCTCAAACAAGTTAAATTGCTAATGCACAGAAATTCAGCCAACTTGTTCATTTTTTAACACAAAGAGACATAACTGGTGTTGTGGG
>JAVTVJ010011176.1:0-17462 GCA_034509425.1 Eopsaltria australis | reverse complement strand
TTTATATCCCAAATTGCTGTATTTTATTGTTATTTAAACAGTAAATCTGAAGAGATTAAATCTGCCCCTATAAAATCTGCTTCCATCATTACTTACCAGCAGACCCACTTTCCACAAACAGATGCCAGCTTTCAATGATAAAGTAATTTCTCAAGATAAATTTTCAGAGAGGTGATCTTTGGATCTGTGATCAAAAGCTTCATTGGCACACTCCTTCAGCATTTATGGAACATCTTCTCCAGTGCACACTGAGGCCTTTATGCAGCATTTCTTCCTGTAGTGGTAGATCTGAAGGAAAGAACAATTCTATATCTGGATTTTGATACCTTTTTTACACATCTAAGGCCTGGATTAGCAGTTCAGTTGTGTTTTAAAAAAATATTTTCAGTTCATAAAGAGAGACCTTTCCACCACAGTCCCCGGGTCTGTCTCCAAATCAGCACTTTTCAAGTAGTTAATGGCAGTTAGTGCATAGTTGTTGTTCTGGGGATCATGTGTGTGGTTGTGATCAGGGCAGGACAATCAATGATTTCTTTTCCTACATCTGTCCCAGGATCACTGGTTCTGTCTGTGTCTCACTTTGTGGGGTTTATTTAAGTTGTATTTTTCCCTGCATGGACTTTTTTTTCTCCAAGGGCAAAGGGACACTGCTTAGACTTTCTTCTATTACAGCTTGTAAAAATCAAGATAAATAAATCATAGGCTTCTTTCAGCTTTAATTTCTGTTCTTTGGCCATTCACATTTCTTGGTGACATGATGGATGCTATCATTGTTGGAAAATGGCAAGGAAAACTTATGTTTGCGTTTAGCTGCTTGGATATCTCATTAAACTCAAGAGAATTGTGGCAAAACACTGATTTCTTGACAAGGAAACTTTTTTATGCGCTAGTCTTGTTGAAACTTTCATTTGTAAAATATAAAATATCCATAAATCTGTGTAAAGCCAGGAGGAAATTTTCCTGAGGTGTCTCTGACTGAAAACTGCACTGTCAGGACACCCAGATTTGCACCTCTTACGTCTCTGATCTCTAAAATGTGCCCTGATCACAGCATGCAAGAAAGAGTCTTTGGTTTGAACCCTGGAACCTTTGATTTTGAGCCATGGAAGGGGAAAGATAGAGAAAGAACCATTTATAAATGTCATATCAAGAAGTCCTTTTCTCATTCCTGTCAAAATAAAAAAAGCCAAAAAACAAAACAAAAACCAGACCAAAACAAAACAAACAACAACTACAACAAACCTGCTAGAACTTCCTTACTGTGTTGGCAAATACTTGGGAGTGACCTTGACTCCAGAAGCAGGGAGCCCTCGGAGACAATCTCATAATCTCTTCAACCAGTCTTCCCCATATATTGAGAGGGCTGCATAAACTTTCTTTAGGCTGTCTTGTGAATTCAGAGTTAATATACAGTTAATATATATTATTCTAGCAAGATATGCTCTGCGTGTAGACAATTCTGGATGTGCAAGTACAAGAAGGAGAGAGAAAGTAATCATGGTTGCCCCCACCTCCAACTTTGTTAACACTGGAATTTATAAGAAAAAAATATTTTACCAGTAAGAATAAATATCCGTGAGGCAATTTGCAGTCAACCCCTAATGCTCAAAATCCAGCACAAGGAAAGATTGTTTGAGAAAAGTAATTTTCCAAGTTGGCCAATGTGAATAAGCAAGTTACTACTGCTTTCTATCAGGGTGAATATGAGCCTGTCAAAATAACAAAGTCTTATAGTGGTGACAAATAATGAAGGAAAAACAATAAAATGGCTAAAGCTTGATAGCCTTCACCTGCTTTTTTTCCCTGAGAAAGTTAAAGAAATGGAAAAAATGCAAATAAAATGCAGTTCTGCTGTGGGCTAGGAGTGATGGAGAAGTTAAAATAAGACCTTTCTGAATAGTCTGGCAGCACCAGAACCTTTGCCTTGATGTCTGAGACACCTCCTGGTCTGATTTCTGTCACAGAGGCTACATGCAAACTGGATATGACACAGCAGATTTTGAGTGTGAAACTGTCACATTGCAGCAGTAAAAGTGAAAATGTAAATTCCATGGTGGTGCTTTAATGCAGTTTAAACCAGCCCTGTATAAATGCAGTGGTTAACAAGGAGCCTCGTTACTCATCGTTCTGTGCAACACAAGGTGCTGCTACTCAGCTTAAAAACCTGCCAGGAGCACGCAGACCTGCCTGAGCTCCTTCAAGGCTCGTGTTTGCATGTTATATATTTCCTTGGCCTTGGAAATAAACTGTGCAAGACATAAATTTCACCATGAAAATGAAAAAAAGCAGCCATTTTCAAACTTTCATCAGCTGTCCCGGCAGCTTGTAAAAGACATCAGACATGCAGCTTGACAAGAGGACACACAAGAGGGACCAGAAGCAGCTGCCTTTGTCCACCTGAAGCTCCAAGGCCCAAACTCTGAGCACACGGGGCTGCAAGAGACTCGCAGGCTCCCTGTTTGCTGTGCTGGCCCAGTTTGTGCCCGGCCCAGCTTTGCGTGGGGCTGGCAGGGAGAACAAGGGGCAGCTCCCTCCCAGCCCCCAGCCCAGGGACCCCTCCGGCCCCGGGGCTTGGGGCACGCTCAGCACCCGCTGCTCCAGCGACCGCTTCTGCTGGCACTGACAGCAACAAGCAAATTGTGGCTGATGCCGAGGGAGCAGCAGCAGTGCCTGGATCTGCTCCCTGAGCCTGGGCCAGGGCTGCACAAGTGACCCCCACGGCAGCAGCAGCAGCAGCAGCAAATGGCACTGACAGCAAAACCCAGCGGTAACCGAGCCCCGGGTGAACAGAGAGCACAGCAAGAGGGACAACAGCAGTCAAGTGCAGAGACTGGAGAGAACGAGAGCTGGCAGCTGGAACAGCTGCTTCATTGCACTCTCGGAGAAAGCTCCTGCCTGTTTCAAAGCACTGAAAGGCGTGAAGGGCAGAGAGGAGATGACACCAAGCAATGCTCCTGTTTTCACACCCTCCCCTCTCAGTGTCCCAGAAGGAATTGGATGAACTGTATTCTTCTCTCCGAGTCGTCTCGTTCAGCATGAGCACCTCAGCTCCAGGGCCTGAAGGAGCTGGAGCCTCAGGCCACAGGAGCCGAGCAAGAGGAAACTTCTTTGCCATCCTAATGCTGCCAACACGGACCTGACTGAATGCAGCAGATGGAATCATGGAATCATCGAATCCTTTCTGTTGGAAAAGACCTCTGAGCTCATCCAGTCCAGCTGTTCACCCAGCGGTGTCAAGCCCACCACTAAACTACGTCCCTGAAGTGCCAAGTCCTGGACAAGAGGCCCTGAGTGAGGCCTGAACAGCAGGCCCTGAGCCAAAGGTGGCCTCTGGATGAGCCTTCCAGCCAAAGGTTATCTTTGTATCTGCTCGTTAACGAAATATGCACGGTCATTAGTGCTGTGATAGATGTATCCACTCATTAGCCAAACATGGATTGACCTTTCTGAATTTAGAAGCTGGACAAGGCCATGAAATCCGACATCTGGCCTTGTTTGGGGCTGAGTGGTCAGAGTCAACTCCTTGGCTCCTCCTTGGGCCCTGGCCAGGCTTTGGGAGGAAGCAAAGAGGAGAATGAAAGCAGATGTTCCTTCAGTTGGTGTCTGTGTCTTTGGTGCTGACCCTGCCCACTGGGAAAACAGAATTGGCATAGTCTGGCCAGATCACAACAAATGTCACTTTTTCAATCCAAACGTAAGGAATCAGCCCCGTCAGGAATGCCCAGATGGGAAGGCCTTTCCTAGAGTTGGCTGGCTCTGGAGTGGGCTGAGGTCGGAGCATCGTGTGAGCAATGGGGCATTTGGTGAAAAGAAGCTGAACTGCTGCATGTCTTCAAATGCATCCAAAAACTGCACATGGGAAAAGGAAAGGACTTGTGGGCTGGGGAGGATGAGGATGGATTTTGTTACCAGCACCTTGGAAACAGCACCAACAGAAGGAACAATTGTTGTGGGAATGTTTCCACATGGAGTGACAGAAGAGGTTTTTAATCTGGAGTTTGAATTTCTTTGTGCAAGTGAAATAATAATAATGCAATACGATATATAGATACACACATATATGTATATATATATAAAATAGAATCCAATAAGTTTTTGGATATAAATTTTAAAATTATAATAATGTGAAATAATGCTGCCAATACTCGTGTTAGCTTTGGCGGCTCAGGGATGTAGCACTAAATACCCTACAGAAAATGCCTGGCCAGGACCCGAAAGTCAGTGGTAAATTTTGTGAGATTGTGTACAATGCAGGAAGGGGGAAGGGATGGAATTGCCTGTTTTTACAGGGTTTGCTGACACTGAGATGCAGAATGCTTTGTCCATTACTGTGAGAAATGAAGTGATCAGGACTGCTGGGCTTTCCATAGACCAGACTACCCACAAGCTGCAGGATTGGTTAAAGGAATGAAGGGGTTGTTAAAAGAGCAGTTGAAAAAATGAGGAGAAGGGAACCTGTCCCCATGGAGAGCCCATCTCCCAGATGTGCTCCACACCCTTAACAAGGGGCCCACTGGGGGAATGGAAACCCCCTGGGTGTGCAGGGCTGCAGCCAATTTGCAAATACAGCCATGGACAGGGAGACTTGGACTTGCTGGGAAATTGTTCTGGGTGCCATGGCCCCTGACAGGGCCACCCCAGAGGCTGCAGGGCTGGGCCTTGATGCATTAGAATTAATTAGGATAAATCAGAAGCAAATGAGAGTTATCAATTCTGGAACAGGAATTCAGATTCCTCCAGGACACTTTGATTTGCCAACTGCTCCCTTGGAGCTTGGCCTTGCAAAGTGTTCATGTCTTGGGAGGAGGAAGTGATGCAGATTATCAAGGAGAAATTAAATAATCCTGTTAAATAACAGTGAACAAGATTTGATTATTCAACCCCATGGCAGGGTAGCACAATTATTGAAATTGCAGTTTTAAAAACAATTGTGAAAAAAGGAGATGCACCTCAAATCACCACTGTTGGTGGAGATAAAGGGTTTGGATCCAGCAGTCCTAATAATGCAGCCAAAGTGTGGGTGCAGAGGCCAAAGGGCCCTCCCGAGCCAGGTGAAGGAACAGCTCTGGGGAAAGACAGCACTGTCTGAATCCTGAAAGCTGGGCAGGAACGATGGGAATGTGTCCCTGCAGCCAAGTGTTCTATGGCAGAAGGAGTGGATGTTATGGGATATTGTTTTACAGATCCTGCCAGACCAAATCTCCCTGTTTGCCCCCACGGTGCCTTTGGAAAATGCTCTGATCCAGGGGCCTCCATGGGCAGGCTGATGTGACACTGAGGGACTTCCACACCAATTCCAAGCCAGAGCCAGGTGCCCCTCAGGGACTGGGACCCGGCACCTCTGCAGCCAAAGGGGAAAGGACCCCACCAAGCCTTGTTAGCCACAGACACCACTGTGGGTAAAGCTGAACAGCAAAGGACCTTGGGGGCATTATTCTGGAACTGAAAAGGTGCCAGCTCCATGGACAGCAGAATTATTGTTCCTACCCTGAATGAGACTGAGGAGAAAGAATGAATTACTGTGTCACCAAAGTACTGCTGATGTCTGTAAGTTGTACCTTGAGAGTCAACCAGAATCTTTGTTCACCAAAGGCACCTCTAGACTTTCACCAAGGGATTAGACATGAAAATTCTCCTGAAAATTTAAAGATCAAAGCAGCCAAAATACTAAAGATAATTAATAATTGCTGGATGTGTTCGGAACTGATGTTGGGAGGAATGGGATTCCCTTGGAGGGCCCACCCCACAGGATGGGCTGAGCTCTGTCAATGGGCTCTGACTCACAATGGAGTCAGTGCAGGGACAGTTCAAGGAAACTGTGCTGTGGAACAAAGGAATGCAATTATCAATTGGACAGGATTCAGGAAGATTTCCCTGCAGGAGAAACTGAGCCCTGTTGTAGTTAGAGGCCACGATGTGAGAGGGTTTCTGTGCTTTGCCATCACTCCCAATGTCACTAGAACTCGGAGTGCTGGAGCTGCTCAGTGCCACTGTCACAGCACTCCCAGCCACAGGGCCACTGCTTAGGCTCCTTCAGCAACAAGCCCAGGGAAGAGCTGGGGCCAAGAGAACATTTGCCACCCAAAGAGTGCCTTTGGTGTCAGAAAGGCAAAGATTCTGGTTCAGCCTGTGCCCTGGGTGTGCTGCCTCCTTCTATGGAGTTTACATTAATGAGCTAAATTGATTATTAGAAGCAGCAGCAAATGATGCCATTAAATTTCCAACAGCACATCCTGTGAGCTCCAACAAACACCATGGGGGCTCTACAGAACCACATGGCCTTGGATTATCTGCTTGCTGGCCAAGGAGGAACCTGGGCCATTAGAGGGCAGGAATGTTGTACTTCTATCAGTGCTGGGTTTGAATTCCAGCAATCAGGAATCACCTCAATAGAAAGAGCAGCAGAAGAAAGAGTGGCAGAAAGAAGAAAATCCTTCTTGGTGGCATTGGCTCCATGGCTGCCAAATTGGAGGCTGCTGTGCAATGCATTTGTGGCAGTCCCTGCAATCATTGCAGTGAGAGCACTTGGTGTGTTATGATTCCATGTTGGAGTTGTTGTGACACTGTGCTGGGAAATGGTGCATTGAGACTTGTCTAAAAAGAGACACAGCCTCAAGAAAGAAATGGGGATTTGATCAATACCATAGAGAACAGCAACTGATTTGGCCTGGCTTCAAAGGAATGCAAATTACAGCTCTGAGGAATGAACTTGAACAGCTCTTAATTCAAGAACAAGAGGTGATGCATTTATGCCTAATACCTACATCTAAGCCTCTGTTATTGAAAGACTTGTTGTGAAGGCTGGAATTCATCTCTAGGTCAAAGCACTGATGGAAGTACCGAGGCCTGACCAGCAGCCCTGAGCCAAAGCTGTCCTCTAGATGAACCTTGCAACCAAATGTTGTATTTGTATCTGCTCATTAATGAATCATTATTAGCAATATGGACTCTGTATCTGTGCATTGGTGAAATATCGATTGACCTTTCTGTATTTAGAAGCTGGACAGGGCCCCATCTGGCTTTGTTTGGGGCTGTAGGATCAAAGCCACCTCCTTTGGTTCCTCCTTGGGCTCTGGCCAGGCTTTGGGAGGAAGCAAAGAGGAGAATGAAAGCAGATGTTGCCACACTAGAAGTGCTGTCAGTTTGTTCATTCAGCACTATCAAAGCTGGGCCCTCTCACAGCCAGGGTGGAAGCCTCACCTGTGGCTGGAGGCACCTGCAGCAATTCCCAGTGTCCGGGAGTGGCTCTGCAGTCCTGGGCTGGGACAGCTTCCCCAGCTGATGTGTGGATGTGGCTGATGGTAAAGTCTGAGGGGAACTGGTGCTGGATCTTTCTAAATCACTGCAGGCAGTCTTTGGTGGTGATGATTGGGTGCATTGCTGAGCTGCTTTTGTCATTCTTTGCCAATGATTATGTCCTTTGTTGAGCTTATCCTTTTGTAATTCTTTGCACTTGTGCATCATAAAAATCCCACAATCCCTTCAGTTGGTGTCTGTGTCTTTGGTGCTGAGCGTGCCCACCCGCAGAACTGACACTGCAGCCCCAACAGAACCAAGGGGACATTGTGACACTGTGGGGCCCCGTGTAACCAGGGGGACATTGTGACACTGTGGGGCCCGTGTAACCAGGGGGACATTGTGACACTGTGGGGCCCCGTGTAACCAGGGGGACATTGTGACACTGTGGGGCTCCATGAACCCAGGGCACATTGTGACACTGTGGGGCTCCATGGAACCCAGGGCACATTGTGACACTGCAGGGCCTCATGGAACCGTGGAGAGCATTGTGACACTGTGGGGACTCGTATAAGCAAGGGTCCATTGTTCTCCTCTCCCTGGCACTGCCCAGTGCAGCCTCTCCCTTCCCCTGCAGAGCAGCAGAGTCAGGCGTGGCCCTGCAGCAGGAACTGGAGGCACTGCAGCTCAGGGACAGCCCCTGTGTGTCTGCAATGCTCAGGAGATGCTCAGCTCGGGCAGCTGGTGCAGCCCCAGGGCCAGCCCCGCTGCCCAGCACAGCAGCAGAGTTGGCCCCGGGGCTCCTCAGGCAGCTCCTGCTGGCCCAGGGCCAGGGCAGCCTCTTGCCAGGGCTCCTGTGCACAGCCACGGGCTCCTGCTCTGCTCCTGGCACATGCCAGCTGCCCACAGAGCCTTGGCCAGGGGAACACGTCTGTGCTGGCCTGAGCAGCCATTGCTGCAGCCCCTGGGCTGCTCCCCACAGCCCCCGAGCTGGGGGTGCTGCTCTGCAGAGCACGGCGGCTCTGCTGCCCGCGGCCCTGGGCTGCCTCTGCTGGCCTCTGCTGCTCAGCCTGGGGGACAGAGGCAGCTGCTGCTGCTGCCTGCACTCAGCCCTCCCACACAGGCTCTGCTGTGCCCATGGAGGCTGCTCACAGGTGCCTGCCTTCTTCCAGGCCTGCCACGTGGCCTTGGGGCTGCCCTGCATCCTCCTGGGCAACTTCCCTGGGGGTCACAGCAGTCACTGCCCACACTCCTTTCCCTGTCCCTGCTGTGTCCCTGGGCCTGCACAGCTCTCCTGGCTCACAGCACACATTCGGTCCTTTATCTCTGGCTGATCCCACCCCAGGCAGGATTCTGCTCCAGGCCTCCATTCACTGCTGCCTCCATGGCACGGGCTGTCCCTGCAGATCCTCTGTGCTCTCCTGGCAGGTTCTGATTCCCTACAGAAAAGTGCTCACCTGCCACCAGAGCCATCAGCAGCTGCAGAGCCCCAGGCAGGTCACTTGGAGATCATTTGTCATCTCCATGGCCACTGACCACTAGCACAGAAGAGCTGACCCAGCCCTCAGTCCCTGAAGCACCACAGTGGGACCCTGCTCTCACGGCACTGCCTCCAGGGACAGACAAGCAAAGCAGTGAGCCTGCAAAATCCATTCCTTGGGCTTCTCCTGGAGACTAACTTAGTAAAAAGAGCCCAGCCTTTGGGCTCTGCACTAAGGAAATCCCCTTTGCTGATGGAGCTGCTGTGCTGGAGCCCAGCTGTGTGCCAGCAGTGCCCATGGCCTGTCCCTGCCTGTGGTCACAGCACGGACACGCAGCAGGACAGTGACTGAGCTGCCAGAGCACTCAGGACAAGGACAAGGACAATAAAGGAGAGGGTGGAAGTGGGAAAAGTGCAGCTCTGAAAGACCAAGTGCTGCTGCTCCCTGGCACTGCTGCTGGGCTGGGACTCCTTTTCTCTCGACCTCTGTCCACAGGCACCTCCCCTGAGCTGAAGGACAGCTAACAGAGGGAGGATTGTTGACAAATAAGTCCCTGCAAGAACATTTCCTTCATTTAAACACACAGAGAGCCGTGATTCCTCATTTACACAGTCTGTGAGTCAAGTTAAAGGGGGGAACAGTGAATTCAATATGGGAAGATGACTGCATTTTCTTTCTGAAAATGATCACAAAGGGAAAAGTAGAAAAGCCTGTCCCCCCACTCCCAGCACTATTAAAAGCTTTAGAAGGCAGGCTGGGCATGTCATGTGTTATAGCATGAATGCTGTGCAGAAGAAAATCAAAAGATTTAAACTTCTGAAAATCATCCTTTCTTCTGAAATCATCCTTTAACTTCTGAAAGTCATCGCTTTCCTCAGGGCATCCTTGAGCTCCTGCTTCCTCAGGCTGTAAATGAGGGGGTTCAGGGCTGGAGGCACCACCGAGTACAGAACTGACAGCGACAGATCCAGGGATGGGGAGGAGATGGAGGGGGCTTCAGGTAGGCAAAAAAGCCAGTGCTGATAAACAGGGAGAGCACGGCCAGGTGAGGGAGGCACGTGGAAAAGGCTTTGTGCCGGCCCTGCTCAGAGGGGATCCTCAGCACAGCCCTCAAGATCTGCACATAGGAGAAAAGAATGAACACAAAACAACCAAATCCTAAACAGATGGAAAACACAATGAGCCCAAATTCCCTGAGGTAGGATTTGGAGCAGGAAAGCCTGAGGATGTGTGGGATTTCACAGAAGAACTGGCCCAGGGCATTGCCCTGGCACAGGGGCAGGGAAAATGTATTGGCCGTGTGCAGCAGTGAATAGAGAAAGGCACTGGCCCCGGCAGCTGCTGCCATGTGGGCACAAGCTCTGCTGCCCAGGAGGGTCCCGTACTGCAGGGGTCTGCAGATGGACACGTAGCGGTCGTAGCACATGATGGTCAGGAGAGAAAACTCTGCTGAGATGAAAAAGACAAACAGAAATAGCTGTGCAGCACATCCTGAGTAGGAGATGTGCCTGGTGCCCCAGAGGGAATTGTGCATGGCTTTGGGGACAGTGGTGCAGATGGAGCCCAGGTCGCTGAGGGCCAGGGTGAGCAGGAAGAAGAACATGGGGGTGTGCAGGTGGTGGCCGCAGGCTACGGCGCTGATGATGAGGCCGTTGCCCAGGAGGGCAGCCAGGGAGATGCCCAGGAAGAGGCAGAAGTGCAGGAGCTGCAGCTGCCGCGGGGCTGCCAATGCCAGCAGGAGGAAGTGGCTGATGGAGCTGCTGTTGGACATTTGCTGTCCCTGGCCATTGGGTTCTGTCATGGAGAAAAAGGCAGTGAAGAGTTAGAGGAGGTCTGAAACCAAAATCAAAGCCATTTCCCACACACCCTCCCATGGAACACACACACACCCTTCTGTGTTCAAGAGTTCTGGGGTTTTCTTTTCAAGCTCCCCCATATCTCTCCTGGTATTCTTGCATATCAAACCCTCAGCATTTCTGCTGCCCTCAGGGAGAGCTGAGCAAGTTCTGAGAGGCAAAGCAGTGAGTGAGGAGTGAGGGGAGAGGGTCTGTCACTCTGACCTGTTCTGAGTTTCTCTGGGCTTTAACCTTTCTCAGGTGCAGGGTGATCACCCGCCCATGTTTCCCTTAAAAACTGCCAGGTACTGCTGAGAGCAGCTGGATCCAGCACAGCCCAGCTCCACATTTGTAGCCAAGGACTCACGGTGCTCATTTCACCACCCCAACAGCATTTTCAGTGTCACAACCCCTCTGCCTTTCCCCATGGGTCTTTCAGATGACACAAAGATGCTCCAGGACAGGTTTGCATCCTGGATTGAAGCTCCCAGCTTGGAAGGAAACCTCAGGGAGACTTCCAAGTGTCCCAATGTTGGCACTGGATGAAGGGAGATCCAGCTCCTTCCCTGGCTGCACTGACAGCATTGCCCAGAGCCGGGCACTGGGGACAGCGTCACCCTGAGCCAGCTGTGCCCCCTCCCAGAGCCCCCCAGTGCCGGGCAGCTGCTCCCAGCCCTGGGCTCTGCAGAGGGAACTGGGCCCGGGGCTGCAGAGCTGCCCCACGGCTCTGCTGCAGCTCTGCCTGCACAGGAGGGGCTTCACACCTTGGACCCCCCGGCCCTGAGGGCAGAGGCTTGGCTGGGGGAGAGGAGGGAGGGGGATTGTTCAGAGGGAGGGGCTGCACTGGAGGGGATCCCATGGAGATCTCTAAACTCTCCCTGCCACAGCATTTCTGGGTTTTCTTTTCTCTCATTGCCTGATCTTATCTCTGCTTCCTGGAGATTTTCCTCCTGGAGGTGTTTCCCTGGGCCTGAGCTCTCCCTGCCAGCACTCACAGGCCCCAAATCTCTCTGCACTCTCCTTGGCCCTACAGAAACCTGCCTGTTTGCAGGGCACTGCCTGGGGACAGCTTCTGGTTGCAGCTTGCAGAAAGGACAGCTCAGACTGAGCCTCAGGGCTCCAGCAAAGGTGATGCTGCTGCTGTCCATGGGCACAGGAGTGGCTGAAAGCACATTAGGAATCTCCTGTGAACCTCCTGGTCACTAAGAGTTCAGATGTCCCCGGGACTTGTCAAAATTAAGGATACCTTTATGATTTGTTCTCTCTCTCCCCCATTATCTAATATTGAGGAAATGAAAACAAAGTGTCAGAAAATGTCCTCAATATAAAAGAAATCCTTGTCTTGGAAAT
Source organism: Eopsaltria australis (assembly GCA_034509425.1). NCBI lineage: Eukaryota > Metazoa > Chordata > Aves > Passeriformes > Petroicidae > Eopsaltria > Eopsaltria australis. The sequence continues at coordinate 5,560 of JAVTVJ010011176.1, read as the reverse complement.
GCTTTGGGAGGGAACAGAAGCTCTCAGTGGGTCAGAGCTTCATGAGCATTTCCCCTCGGCTACACCAGAAATACTCAGAGAGCTGTACTCACAGAGTCTGCAGACATTGGGATGCTCCAGCTCTAGGAGATCCCTGCAGGAGCTGCAGCTGCCTTGTCCTGCAGCCAGAGGCTTCCTGGGTCAGGGGCTGGCAGTGATTGTCCCCCAGGCACTTCTCAGCACCTTCCCAGGCCAGGCTGAGTTTAAGCCCTCGGTGCCTCTGTGCTGTGCCCGGGCTGGCTGCAGGCAGTGCCCCAGCCCTGCTGGGCTGTGCACAGGAGCTGCTCCTGGCCAGAGCTGTCTCTCTGCAGCGCTGCCCTTGCCAGGAGCTGCCTCTGGGCCAGGAGCCCGGCCCAGCTCAGCAGCACAGACACAGCACAAGGACTTGAATGACCCTCTGGGGCTCTCTGCTGAGCCCTGAACATCAGCCCTCAGAGGGACCTGAAGAAACCTCTCAAGAATTCAAAGTCACAATCAAACTCCCAAGTTCCTGACACCTTTAATGGGTCCCAGTGAGGGACACAGGTGAGAAAGTGTCCCCAGGCCCCAGTGAGAGCAGGAAATTGGAGGCAGAGATGACAGGTGGGGACAAAGAGAAGCCAAGTCTTGGTGCCCTGGGGCACAGCAGCATCTGTGCCACCAAGGGCTGTGAGGAGACACCTTGTCCTGAGGCACTGGGGCCTCCTGGCACAGCCCCAGCAAGGCTGGCCACTGTCACCCCCTTGTCCTGCCCTCAGCATCCCCCCACATCCCTGTGGCCTCAAGGATCTGCTGGAAGGAGTCCCTGGGGGGGAGCCTTGGTCAGGAATGGCCCTGGGGGGCTCCCAGGGACTGCAGGTTTTCAAAGGACTTTGGCTTTTGCTTTTGCCTTGGAGTCTCTGAGAGCTTTGTGCAATCATGGCTCCAATTATCTGCTCTAATGGGTCCCTTGTGGGGCTTTGTCAGTACCAACACTCAGTGGGGTCATTAATGCTTTGAGATACTCAAGGTGTTTAAGGTTCTGTGGATTTCCCTTCCCACACTGAGTCTCTGAGAGGTTTCTGTGCAATCCTGGCCTCCAGTTCTCTCCTCCAAGGAGTCCATGAGGAGCCGTGCTGGGCATGGACCTCAGTGGGACCCATTAATGCTTTGAGACAATTTGGGTTTTTCCTCTGACTTTGACTCCTGGAAAGGTTTGTGCAATCTCCTCTCAGGCCCTGAGGTTCAAGGGCTCAGCTCCAAATGCACCACGGGGCTCATTAGGGCAAAGCCAGTCCTGACAAACCATGGCTCTGCCTTGACTTCCCTCTGCTCCAGTGCACTTCATTAGGAAGGCTTTTTCCTATAGTTATGGAGCAATATTTCAAAGTGTTTCTAATAAATCCACATTCCTCTTTTAAAGGGTGTATTTTTCTCTTTAGAGAAGAGGTGATTGCAGCATTCAGTGATTGATATTGATCCAGGGTCTCTCCTCAAGAGGTCTCTGCTCACTCACCTGGGACCTGCTTTGCTCGGAGAGCTGGCTGCACTCAGGCAAAGAGGGCTTTTCTTTTTCTTTTTTTTAAAGCAATCTACAGCTCCTAAGTTTCCCCACTGAAAACAGACACCCTCCTCAAGTGTGTGCCAAGCCCAAGGTGCCTCCAAGGAGGTTCCCTTCCCCAAGGCAGAGCCATGCAAGGAATGTTTCAGACCTTTGGACTCCTTGGCTCCAGGTGGCCCTGCTATGTCACAATGGATATTTGGTTCCATCAGGCCCCACGGTGTCACTGGGGTTTCCTTGGTTCCATTTGGCCCCAAGTGTCTCAGGGGTCTCCTTTTTCCTGCAGCAAGCAGCAGCAAACCCCACTGCCAGAGCCAAATGCCTGGCAAGGAGGAGCAGGGGGGCACATTTGCAGGGATGGATTTTGCCTTCCCAGGTGACAGGGACGTGGCGTGGGGCCCTGCTGTCCTGGAGATGGCTGAACACCGGCCTGACCATGGCAAGGGCAAGAGACAACAACCTCTGGCCATGGAACTACAGCAGCAGAGAGGGCAGGCACAAGGCTGGCTTTCAAAGGCTCTCAGCAGCACAGGAAACATCCGTGCAGGACATTTTCTTGACAGCTGACATTTCAGGCAATTCTTTTAGACAGAGATACAGCAGCAAATGGCAAGTGAAACAGTTTCAGCTTTGTGTGTGGCCTGAGAAGAGCTGGCATCTTTTCAGCAGTGTGAGCTGTTGCATGCCTTGCTCAGGGCCAGGATGTGGGATCTTGGAGCAGGCTGCGCTCTCCTGGGGGGCTTCTCTTGCCAGGCCGGCTCTCAAAGCGCAAGCAAAGAGCGGCGTGAGGCAGAGCACAAAGGAAGCAGCGGGCCGATGCCTTGAAGCACTGGGCTGGCAGTGCCATTTGCCGAGCGCTCCTCAGCAGCCCGGCTGCAAAGAAAGGCCGCTCGGGCCGAGCACAAGATCCGCAGGCAGCGGCGAGCAGCAGCTGGAGCCCAGCAGGGCCTTGGAGGAGCGGGGCCGAGCCCTGGGCCGGCTTCCAAAGGGGCTTCGGGGCTGGCGGCGATGGCGCCGAGTGGCCTGCCCGTGTCCCCCTGGGCTCTGCGGCGCCACGGGGCCAGAGGCCGGGGCCGGGGCTCGGGCCCTGCTGCCACAAGGGCGCTGCCGAGGGCTCGCCGCCCTTGCGCCGGGGCCGGGGCGGCGCTGAGGGAGCGGCGCCGCCATTGCTGCCGCCCTCAGGGGCTCTGAGGGGAGCGCGGCTCCCGCCAGCCCCGCTCGGCTGCGGGGAGAGAGCGAGAGAGGAAAGAGAGAATAGAGAGAGGAAAGAGAGAATAGAGAGAGGAGAGAGAGAATAGAGAGAGGAGAGAGAGAATAGAGAGAGGAAAGGGAAAATAGAGAGAGGAAAGAGAGACTAGAGAGAGGAAAGAGAGAACAGAGAGAGGAAAGAGAGAACAGAGAGAGGAAAGAGAGAACAGAGAGAGGAGAGAGAGAACAGAGAGAGGAAAGAGAGAATAGATAGAGGAAAGAGAGAATGGAGAGAGAAAAGAGAGAACAGAGAGAGGAAAGAGAGAATAGAGAGAGGAAAGAGAGAATAGAGAGAGGAAAGAGAGAACAGAGAGAGGAAATAGAGAATAGAGAGAGGAAAGAGAGAATAGAGAGAGGAAAGAGAGAATAGAGAGAGGAAAGAGAGAACAGAGAGAGGAAAGAGAGAACAGAGAGAGGAAAGAGAGAACTGAGAGAGGAAAGAGAGAATAGAGAGAGGAAAGAGAGAACTGAGAGAGGAAAGAGAGAACAGAGAGAGGAAAGAGAGAACAGAGAGAGGAAAGAGAGAATAGAGAGAGGAAAGAGAGACTAGAGAGAGGAAAGAGAGACTAGAGAGAGGAAAGAGAGAATAGAGAGAGGAAAGAGAGAACAGAGAGAGGAAAGAGAGAACAGAGAGAGGAAAGAGAGAATAGAGAGAGGAAAGAGAGAACAGAGAGAGGAAATAGAGAATAGAGAGTTGAAAGAGAGAACAGAGAGAGAGGAAAGAGAGAATAGAGAGAGGAAAGACAACAGAGAGGAAAGAGAGAACAGAGAGAGGAAAGAGAGAACAGAGAGAGAGGAAAGAGAGAATAGAGAGAGGAAAGAGAACAGAGAGAGGAAAGAGAGAATAGAGAGAGGAAAGAGAGAATAGAGAGAGGAAAGAGAGAATAGAGAGAGGAAAGAGAGAATAAAGAGAGGAGAGAATAGAGAGAGGAAAGAGAGAACAGAGAGAGGAAAGAGAGAATAGAGAGAGGAAAGAGAGAATAGAGAGAGGAAAGAGTGAAAAGAGAGAGGAAATAGAATAAAAAGAGAATAGAGAGAGTAAAGACAGAATAGAGAGAATAAAGAGAAAGAATAAAGAGAGTAAGAGGCAGAGTAAAGAGAAAAAGTAAAGAGAGACAGTAAAGAGAATAAAGAGAAAGAACAGGGAATAGAGAAATGAGTAAGAGAGTGAGTAAAGAGATAATAAAGAAAGAGTAAAGAGGGAATGAAGAGAGAGTAAGGAGAGAAAGAGATAATAAAGAGAGTAAAGAGTGTAAAGAGAGAATAAAAAGATGAAAGAGAGATAATAAAGAGAGTAAAGAAAGAACGAAGAGAGAGTAAAGAGAGGGAGTCAAGAGAGAAAGTAAAGAGAGAATAGAATAAAGACTGAATAAAGACAGAGTAAAAACAGATTAAAGACAGAGAGAGTAAAGAAGGGGAAGAAGATTGGAATTGAGCAATTTTTGGGAGGGATTGAGGTTTTTGGAGGTGGAATTGAACCATTTTGGTGGAAGGCTTAGTTGGTTTTAGTGGGATTTATTTGTTTTGAGGTGATAGATCATTCTTTCTTGGCTTTTAGAGTGCAAAGAGACAGAGAACACTCCCTCAAATCCTCCTGCAACACAAAAATCCTCCACACTATGTCCTCATGGTGACCCTAAATTCTGGACAGCCCAATTCTGGCCTCGTTACCCCAAAAATCTCCATTTCGACCCCATTTCGGACCTCAGATTTGGAGCTGACCTGAGTTGGGGAAAGCCCTGGAAAACCTCCGTAAAAACCCCAAAATGCCCCCAAAAACCTCCCTACAACCCCCCAAATGCCCCCAATAATCCCCACAAATCCCTCGTGGTGGCCCCAAATTCTGGACACCCCAATTCTTGCCTGATTACTCCAGAAATCCCCATTTTTCCTCAGTTTTCGACCCTAATTTTGGGGCTGACCTGGGGCCGGGACAGTGCCCAAAAACCTCCTGAGAAATCCTGAAAATGCCCCTAAAAACCTCCCTAAAACCCCCAAAATGCCCCCAAAAACCTCCCTAAAAATTCCCCAAATCCCCCCAAATGCCTCGTGGTGACCCCAAATTCTTGACACCCGAATTCTGACCCCATTACCCCAACAATCTCAATTTTTACCCCATTTTGGACCCCAATTTTGGGGCTGACCTGGGTTGGGGACAGCTGTGAAAAACCTCTCTAAAACCCCCTAAAATGCCCCCAAAACATCCCTAAAATGCCCCAAATCCCTCGTGGTGAACCCAAATTGTGGACATCCCAATTCTTCCCTCATTACCCCAAAATCTCTATTTTTACCCTGTTTTGGACCCCAGTTTTGGGGCTGACCTGTGGCAGGGACAGTGCCCAAAAACCTCCCTCAATAACCCCAAAATGCACCCCAAATGCCCCCAAAATCCCCCTAAAACTCTCATGGTGACCCCAAATTCTGGACACACCAGTTCATTACCCCCAAAATGTCCATTTTTACCCCATTTCAGACCCCGATTTTGGGGCTGACCTTGGGTGAGGATAACGCCCACAAACCTCCCTAAAACTCCCCAAAATTCCCCCAAAATTCTTGTGGTGACCCCAAATTCTGCACACCCCACCCCCAAGCCAAAATCTCTGATTTTTCCCCAGTTTTGGACGCCAATTAGGGCTCACCTGAGCTGAGGACGTCGATGGCGGCACTGGGCAGGGACAGCCCCACAAAACCCCAAAAATGCCCCCAAAATGCCCGCAAATCCATCGTGGTGGCCCCAAATTCCAGACATCCCAA
>JAVTVJ010011175.1:0-91870 GCA_034509425.1 Eopsaltria australis | reverse complement strand
AATCTCTTTTCTGAATTTGGAAGAGCTAGGACTGGAGCATTAAATAATTTGTTCTTCAATTTTCTGAAGTTTTGTTTTCCCTCTGGTGTCTATATCACAACACTAGGACAGTTGTGGGCCAAAAAGTCAGTTCAAGGTCTGGTCAAAACAGAAAAATCCCAGTCCATGTTCTGCAGTACCCCACCAATTTAAAAAACTGTTGTAGCTCTTTTTGTCTGGGGTATTGGTACTTGTAAAATTCTCTGTATTCTTAAATTCCTAGGCCTGTATAGGGACAGCACCATCTTTGTAAGGTGGCAGCAGAGTTGACTTCAGGATTGAACCCTGCCAACTCTGGCTTTTTACAATAAAACACACAAAGAGTAGAGAGGATTGAGTCTCCTCCAAACAGAGCTTTTCGGCTCTATACAAAACTTAATGTAAACAAAGGAATTAAATCTCCAAATTCATTTACCACAATTCTTATAATTCCCTCAGAGAAAGATGTGTTCAAATTTTTAAGTTTACAGAAGAAACCACCATTTTTACAACTCTTTGAACCATCAAAGATATTTTTGACAATTTTTCTGCAGTTTAAAACTATTTGTTTTCTTAGTGAATAAAAACTTTTAAAAGAAAATCAATTTTTCTATGTACTATTTGCATTTCCCAGTTTTTCTTTTCTCCTTGTGTTTGCTCTCTTTATCATACACAGTATATCATAGCCCACAGCTGGTCCCTGTCTTGTAGTGTTCAAACACAACTCTTCCACTATTCAGAAAACAACAATATTACAGTGGTTTGACCTACTATCTCCCCCCCATTCTCTCAGTAGGAGCAAGTCTTTCACATACTGTAATGACTTCATTCCTAGGGATGGAGTAAGTTAATCTTTTCTCCCTCTTGTTTCTACTCAAAGGCAAAATGCTATTTATAATGTTCTGTAAGAGCGCATTTCTAGAAAGCATCCTTTAGCACCAGTGTGAGGAGGGAACCTGATTTAAGATGATACAAGAATCTAGGACTGTGGAGTGCCTGGGTTTAATAGTTTCATTTACTATTGTCAGGTCTTGCACTATAACTGGCAGGATTAGAGTGTTACCGGGGAACACACACACATGGTTTTAAAAGACCCACTTTTAACTTCTATATTCCCTGGGACTGCCCACACCTTTGGGTTCAGTCTAGTATTCACAACAGTGTTAGTTTTCCTATTACCCCCCCACAACACCAACTCGTGTTTTCAACTCCAGTTGTTAAATTTCTTCCTAGCAAACCACAATCAGAAAGAGGAATTATCAGAAACTCATGTTTTTCAACCCCATCTCGCATATTCAGCAAACTTTCACAGGCATCCCCATGTTACTGTTGTTTGTCAGTAAAACTTAACACACACACACACACACACACACACACACATCTTTCTAACTTATGCAAAGAACATTTGAGCAATTGTTCTTCCTTTGGCATAAATAGAGAAGTTTCCGTGTTTACTAGAAAACACACTTTTCAGTGGAGCTCCTGGTATAACAGCAGATCCCGACACCTTGAACAATTAATTTCTAATGTTTCGTTCCTGGTAGTTGCCCCCTTCCCTTTGGTCCTGGGGCTCCCAGCACTACAAGCTCTGCATAGCCCCAGGTGCTGGTGCAGCTCAGCAGGTGAACACAGTCGACAGTGCCCCAGGGACAGGCTGGGGCGGGGGCGTCCCGAACCTTCAATGGGCCCAGGGAGCCACTGCAGCCCCTGCCCGCGGGGGTTCGTGGCATCAGGCACTGCCTGGCACTCAGCCCCGGCTGTCCCACAGCCTTGGCTTGGTCCCGAGGTTTTTTGTTATTTACATAAATATTTAGGGCTAGACAGGTCCACTCCTCATAAGTTCCAAACATGGGCTAAATTAAGTGGCTCCTGTAGGAGCATTTAAAAGAGATTTCAAACTTTGGTGTTAGTTACAAATTTTTAAATGTTTTCTCTGCTCTCACTAAAGAGATAAGAGTCGTTAGAAGTTGTTAACATGCAGGAATGTGGGGAAGCTGTTTTGAGGATGTTTAGCTTAGGGTTTTTCTCTGCTGTAAAGAAGTGTTAGGGTTTGTTGTTTTTTTTCTCTGCGAGAGGAAGGGTTTGAATTGCTGCTTTCCCCACCCTCCCCCCATCCCCCACTATCTAAAAAAAACTATGGGTATTTGAAAAACCTGTAGTTGTTACCCATTTCACTACTGAACAATCTCAGTACATTTGGAGTTCTTTTCAGCAAGGTAAGAATCATCTCTGCAGAGTTTGAGATACTCACTTCTGCAGGTTTGTGTTTTATTTGCAAACAGTTGATTTTTGCAGCAGCAGCAGCAACAGAGGTATTTTTAGCCGACTGCATTGCTCCTCCTGGCCTGTGTGTACTTATCAATATAGTAGCATACTCACAGTCCAGAATCTAAAACTTTCCATACCATCCCATGATATTTCTTTTTTCCTTGTGAAACAAAATCGCCTCAGATGTTTATACTTCTGGAGATTTGGTGATGGTAGCGAATTGAAGAGGAATGTGAACCTATATCTCCTTTGACCACTTTGGGGTCCCTCGGAGAGTTCAGTTTTAATTAGGGATTTCAATTTAAGTTCTGGAATTCCTCTCTTTAAGAGGTAGAGGTTTGGTGTTTTGGTTAGGATGTAATTCAACATTTGAATCACCAATTTCATCAGAGTTTTTTTCTGTTGAGGGGCACTCTGCCCAGTATTCCAGCATTACTCCCCACGGACTATCCCGGGGAATTTCTGGTAGATTACTCTCTTTTTCTCTTAAGGTTTTTCCTGCCCCCCCCCCCGCCCCAGGTTTTGCTTTTCCTCTGTCCCATTTTACAAGGTATTACATTTCCTCTGTCCCATTTTACAAGGTATTACACTCTGACTCTTTAATCGCGTTTTCCTTCTGGGACCAGGTCTCTTGCGGGAGACCGGAGATGCACTTATTAGAGACACACACTTGCTTTCCTCTCCGGGTTTGTGCCGTGTTTTGCTCAGTTACACCTTTACAAACCCACTCTCAACGGTGCTTTTACACACTGTGTTCGGTTAATTTTTGGATTACCATTCCAGTGACCAGCGGAGGTCCGTCCCGCATGGTTTCGATCCAGTAAAAGCTCCCTTTTTACACCTTTCTACTTTTCTCTCCCCTGGACCTTCCTGGTCCTAGGCACAGAGGGCTTACCAGTATCTCAAGTTTCTGAGGACGTCCCTTTCCCTCTAGCCTTCCTGTGGCTGAAGTCCGAACTTTTCCCGAGTTTCGGATTTGGCGTGTGTAATGAGTTTCCCGTTAGATGCGCTTCCCCCGTGAGCAACCGGGACCCTTGCGGGACACTGGAACTGCGGTTTTTGGGGTCCACTCTCGCTTCGTGATATTATCACGTCTCATACACACGCTCAGCCACCCGCATTCAACCTGCAGTACTTACGGACCCTTTTCCTGCGTGGATCTCCGTGCACGTAGAATTTTACTAATGAAAAAATGTGCCATGGTTCTGAGGGCCGTCCCCTCTTAAGCGTCTTTGGGAGCTCTGAGCTCGTTTCTCTTTTCCCTTTTGCTTGTGGCTTTTATCTTAATTTGCTGTTCGGAATCCAACTGGTTCCACTGGCTCTCCCCTGCCGTCAGGCCACTAAATTAGCGGGGCGCCTCCTGATCAGAGGGGGAAACCATGGAACCGAGATTTGGATCACGTTGGGGTCACCAAGTTTGTTATAAACGAATCACCTAATTTTATGATTAAAGAGAATTTATTAAAAATCAAGGTATAAAATTTGAAAAAAAAACACAAAGCAAAAAAACATCGCTGAGCCAGGCGATCAGCATTGGGGTGAACTGGGTCCGAAACACTGTCGGTTCGAATCTCACCAGTTCCCTGCTGTGGTTTCCATGAGGTGTCTTTTTATACCTTTTTTTCTCCTTTGTTAATTTCATCTTTTCAATACAACAATGTAGTTTTTTCCTGTCCTTCCACCCTGTCTGACGACAGTTCCTGAAATCAGTAGTCGATTTTGCTGATGGAATGAGTTTCTGGCGATGTATATTATTTACTGTATATGCACACATGGAATCCATATCCTGGAGCCATATCTTTGTTTATACACATGTAGAATACATATCCTGGAGCTCTGCCAGATGAGGAAATCCCACGAAATGCTTATCTGTGGAATGCACATTGAATGCATCTTGCCAGGGCTTATTCAGACAGAAATCCCTTGAAATGCACAATTTTGGGGCTACCTGTTTCCAGCATTTGTGCTTTCTCTGAACTTCAGTAAAATGCTGTAATCTTAAATTTTTAGCACGAATTATTTGGCAACATATACTACAGTATTTACTCAGCTGTGCTTATAATGAGAAACAGAAAACACTGATTAATAGATCTAAAGAAATGTAGACAGTTACTAATTTTTCCATTGATGAGAAATGCAGAAGGGAACTGAAGGTTCCCCCAAAAGTAATTCATATTGTCAAAAACCAGCTAGGCAGAAAGGTCAAAACAAGGAAGACGAGTTTTACTTCATCATTCTCCCCCTCTCCTCAAATTACACGGCCACGGACTCAATTTAAAGAACAAATGACACATGCTCAGGGACTATTCAGCTAATTACCATACGAAGTGGGGAAATGGGAGGTATCAATATGATAAATGTACACCTGTATTTTGAATATTCAGAATTTTGTAGATAAATAGACCTTATATTACTTTGTACTTTTGCTCTGCGTATTAGGGAGCTATCCCACGCAGCTGCCCAGTGCTGAAATAAATGTACACTTTTTAACAACCCTGTTACAGGGTCTTTGTCTGTCTTGAGTTCAGTATCGATATTAGATCAATTCTCTTATTTTAATAAATCAATAGAGCGAAACAAATGATAACAGTTAATACATTACTTCTGTTAACACCAAGTTATAGACAATTCTTGCATCTGTTTCCTGACTTGCAATGTAACTATTATCCTGGTCATGCTGAATTTTACAGAAGGAGGGACATTTTTGTTATTGTAATGGATGAATAAATGATAAATGTTGTCTTTGTATATTTTGTAAAAAGAGTGTTATGATAAAATATAGTTAAGTAGAAACAAGATTGTAGTAAAACTATAACCTTGAGATAAGTGTGATATATTGGAAAATGTAGTCATAAATATATAGCTGTAAACGTCTTTTGAGCTGATGACTTGCAGTGCAAAGGAATTTCAAGGGAAACAAGAGAAGATAAGACCAATTCACAGCTCTTGAAGGTGTCTGGACAATCTCAAGGCAGGCTAAGAGGTGACATTCTGGCGAGAAGGGGGGGCAGAGACCAGGGGGAAGGGTTGTTTGAAATGTAAATTTTCTTCTGAGCTTAATGAATATGTAACAGTTAAAGGTATTTAACCCATTCTAAAATGAATGAAAGCATACCCCTAGCAGATATGTTATGCACCCAGTGCTGTTTTTGCCCTTGTTCTACTAATAAACGTTCAATATTATTTTACTAAAATTTTTGTTCCTGGATCCGTTTTTAACATTATTTTCATCTGGTAAAATAAAAGGTCGCACTTCCTTTAAGGTAACACGTATTTGCACTCCTGCTTTCTACCCCTGAACACAAAATTATATACAAAATTATTGTCTTTAAAGGTGTATTAGACATGGAACCTGTAGCAAAACTTTCTGTAGAGATCTGTCTTCGACTGAGTCTTTACCCTGTGTACCCTCAGAACTGGCCGAGCTGAAATGCCTGATTTACTTTCCTTTTCTGATGGAGTCTTGATTTTCCAAGTTCATTTAATGTCTAGTCTGTATAAGTGAACTCAAATTCAGGAGAAATCATGCCACTATTATACAAAATGCCATTATTTCCCTACAGCTATGGGGATCATGTCTTTATTGCATCTGTTAATCCTCATTAACCAATCATTAGTCATAATTTATATCTTCAGTCATCTGCCTTCTCAGCTGAGTGTGAAGAGATCCACAGCATTCCTGCAAATCTTCTACCCTGACTCCATTTTATAGTCCTAATTTGCTGCTAAACCTGTGATGTTGCACTTCTGAGGCCAATGCTTGTTATTCCATTCTAGCTTCAGTACAGAGAGAGTCTAAAGCCTTTTCTTTACCACAACCATATCCTCTGGCTTTTTTTCTTTATCTCCTCACTGTGGAGCATAAAACTGTTTTTACAGGTAGGTAAGTACCTGCCTTCCAAGCCTAGAAGTTGAACAATTAAAAATTTGGGGGATTTTAAATAAAAATTATCAGCATGTTTTGCTTCATTCTGTAACAGCCCCTCAATTAAATCCGTTTTTCCTGATGGTAGGACCTTTGCTGGCATTTTTTTATGGCAGTGCCTGTGCTGTGTTTCTTCTTGGTATTTATAAGGAACCACTGGCACATGTTGGTGTATCCTATTTGGGGAAAGGACCACAGCAAGCCCAACCCTTAAAGCCAGAGCAATGTCCTTGCTGAAAGGCCACCTGTGCAAGGCAGGGCATTCCCAGCAATTGTGCAAGGCTAAAAGCAGTGGAAGTGTGAGCAACACACAGATGAAGAGAGAGGTAAAAATAGTTTATATATTAATTTTAACTGAATTATTACTATTATTATTAAAACTTTTTGGGCATAGAAGTATTCTTTCTTTTCCCATAATAATGAGACCTGGATTAATATAAATTCCTGGATTAGGCTAAGATTTCAGTTACACTAATACATTTTTGCCTTTAAACATACATAGGTTTCCTCTGCCCATAAACAAGGTTTTCATCGTAGAGACAGTGACATTAGGTTCTGAAGCATGAGCCACAGAGTCTGAGGGGATTAAGAGCAGTCAGGACACTAGGGGGGGAAAAAAGGCCTGAATTTCTTTATAGCTATAATTGTTTTTTAAAGTGGTTTGGAAACCACTTTAAAGTTGGTATTATCCCATTTGGTAGTGGAATCATAGGAACATAACAGAGTTAATTAATACACTGCACACTGTATGATGATAAAATATATACAGTAATTTCATGGGATAGACAGAATCTTGACTTTCAGTGCTAGTTCTGCTGTATTGTAGCTGTATGATGCCAGAATCCACGGGGAGTGAAGCAAGCATTGCTGCCAAGAAGCAAGGAGCTTTGCCTAGGACACTGAAATTTTTTTGGTGGCTGCTTAAATGTTCTTTACAACTCTGGATGTCTGGCCAGGAGCTAAACCAGCCCTGTAGGTGCTCTGTGACTTCACAGACTTTCACCCTCCACACAGGACTACAGGGCTGGCTCCCTAAGCTCATGATTATTCCTTAGGTAACGCATTCTGGTTCTGCACTGAGAGTTTTGGTGCCATTTGCTTCAACAGTCTTCCTTTTTTTCTTTGCACATTAAGTAGAATCCTAAATCATGCTGAGATGGGAGACAAATGAGAATAATTCTAATTACCTCTGGGGTTTCAAAGTGGAAAATTAAATTGCAGTGGTAAATATTTGACTTCAGCACTTGCCTCTGGAACCTTTCACCCAGTCTGTTTTAAAGATTAACCTATGCTTCATATTTTCACTTCTCTCATTTAATGATGTACTCAGTGTCTTTAACTCAAAGAAAACCTTTGGCAAGCATAAATGGATCTCTCTGCTGGCTTAATTAGTTCAGCATATTAGCCAACAATTAATTCTGGCTCCATCATTATTCTTTTAAAGAATCTTCCTTCTTGGATTTCACTGAAAATGGATTGGAAACAAATGACTGTTCCTTTACAGTGTGTATCAACTGAATAATAACATAAATGCCCTTCCTCTTTCATTCAAGGATCTGAAAATATTTTCCAAATGTTGATGCAGAAAATTTAAAAACCCTCACTGATGAGGGGATTACTGTTATCTTCAGATAAAGAAACTGAGGCATAGTGAGGGTAATTACTAGGATTATTTTGTTAGGTTGATATAATCCAAAAAATGGATATATACTTTGGACAACAAAAACTGGTTGTGAATTGGAGCTGTAGTGGAATTCAAAAACCAGTCACATACAATTGCATAAATCTGTGTGAAATTACTGATTTCCACATCATAAAATTAATTTAACCAGAAATAATTTCAAGTTACTATATATTTGTAGGCATGAGAAATCCTGTGAATGCCTTGAATATACAACATCTTTCAAGGCACCAATATAACTGAAAACTATATTGAAACAGTATTTGAAAACTGAAATATTCTAAAATCCATTTAGACCTTTAAGTGTTAAGCTCCCTGTTCAAATTCAGTTTGAGCTCTAGCATGTTCTTGATGATACAATTTTTAATTACAGGACAAGAAGCTGGTTTTTTTCTCAGCATTTTTGCTTCATTCAGTTCACAGAACGGAAAATACCAAAATAATTAACAAAACCCAAACACCTCTTTTTACTGTTCTTTAGTTTTGCATAGGTTTTTCTTGTCCCTCACCCAAGGGGATGCACTGAAGATAAAATGTCATTCTTTTCAGAATCTTTCAATTTCTCCCCACAGTGCGCTCTCTCTCTCTCTCTCTCTCTCCTTGCCCCATCCCACGATTTATCAAACAGGGAAGCACTATCCATTCCTTCCACAGATGTAAAATGGAGAAATATTTCAGTTAAAATTTGAAAAGAATTGGTAAAAATGCCAGTGGTTCAAAGCTGTCAATGTGGTAAGTAGCTCTGGCATTTTTGTATGGGGCAGATCATAGAGAAGAACTTCCCATAGCAGGAAGGTCTTCCCTTATATAGTGAAATCCTCTTTCCTCCTCTTTTTAATTTTGGAGACAGTGACAGTACAAGTATTCTATGCAAATCTAATTCAGCATGGTGCTGACACAAATCTATTCTGGTTTCACATATTGAAGGCTTTAGTCTTCATTCACTGGTAAGGAAAAAACCCACCCAAATACTGCAATACATAACCAAGAAAAAATTTACTTTGCAATTAATTTTATACTTTTTTTCTGTGCAATTACTGGAGACATTCAGAGATGAGCTTCCTTCCTTACAAGCAGATTTTAACTAAAGACTTTAATTATATGCTAAAAGAAAAATGTTTTCTCCAATGTTTTCTTCTAAAACCTGTATTGAATACTTTATCCTGTGTTTATGAGAATAAAATATGCTGCTATGGATACAGCGAGGTCAAAGTTTTAATGTTATTTCACTGTGCTGTGTTAGGGGATAATATTTTTCTTTAAAAAAATCTTGGAAAGTATGTATTATAAGAAAGTAAGTACAGTAATGTATTTTAAATGAATATGTAAAAGCTTTTATTTAATATTTCTCTTTCAATTATAGGAATTATAACAAGGTCCAGACGGGCAGCACTGAAAAGACACCTTGTCTTTAACAGAACTTCACTTCCATTTTCACCTGATGCTATACTATGTTTTACAAATATTAATTAAGCTGCATAAAAGTCCTATGATAATCCTCAAGGTGACCCCAAAGAGAAAAAGATAGGTTTATAGTTTTTACAAAGCACAACAAAAGACAGAACACTTTGGTTGGTTGGTTGGTTTGTTTGTTGTTTTTTTTTAAAAAGCTGCAATTTCCTACTTGTTCCTTGTAAAAGAAAAATGAGCAATGTCAATTTTTATCTTTCCTGCTTTTTGAACAACTGCAGAACAAAAAATTCTTTTAATGAAAGAATAATGCTAAGGAGTATCTCCTCCAAACTGCCTGCTAGGCAGTTGAGTTAAATAATCATACTAACTCTGTTGGGGAAGATGAAATAAGAAAGCCTTATAAATATGATTACCTAGCAAAAGATGCTGAGAATGTAGAAACTATAAGCAAGATTGAAATGAAGACAAGCTTTGAGATACCAAACCCCAGTTACTGAACAACTAGAAAACAATGGCATGGCTGCCTGCAGGTAATCCCCCCTTTGATTAAACAATACCCTCTGCTTGCAGACAGGTCCAAGGGTCAAAGCAGACCCTACCAACCTGGCAGAGGGTCCAAAAAGCAGCTTTTAGAGTTTAAAATATAACACTGTATGGTAATGCAATAGTTCTCATAGGCTGTATGCAAATGTTATAAGATTTGTAGTTTGTTCTAGATTGGTAAATGAAAATTAGAATATTCAACACAGAAGATGATTTATTGTATTGTAAGCGACAAGCTCGCTCTCTTCTTCTTCAACTTCTCTTAGCTCTCTTAACTCTCTTAGCTCTCTTAGCTCTCTTCTTTTAACTTCCTTAAATCCTCTCTTAGACCTTTGCTCTCAACTCTCTTAGATCCCCGCTCTTAGCTCTTCTCTTGTCTCTCTGACCTGCTCCGGGCTGCGTCTGGCAGCTCTCAGCAGGTCTCTTACATTAACGTTCTTTTACAATAAACCTCATGCTCTACAACCCGACTTCAGAGATCTCTCGTCTGTCTCGGCCGTCTGAAACCGACCCGCAAACTCTACATAACTCACTTTAAAAATTGTCTTTCAAAAGTAACCGCCCTATCAATTACTCACTTTTTCCTTTCTTTTTATCATTGCATCATTATCCTTCTAATTTTCCTACTTCCTACAGCATTCCAGAAAAGAGTACACAAAATAAAAAACAGCACAACCTTTAAACAACTACACATAACACAAATACATCCAGTCTTCTTTCTTTTTTAAGAATGAAGAAAAATAGGAGAAAACTTTATGTCCTTTCTTCCTGTACTGATCACATTTAAGATAGTCATGATTCAGAATCTTACCTCTCTCTCCCTCTTCCTCCCTAAAAGAAACTTCACTCAACCAGGTAACATTTTTCTGAAAAGCACAAGCCAAGGTAAATCTGAAATTTCCAAATAGCTCAAAAAAGTTTATTGTTTTATCATTGGGCTACAGTACAGGGAATGCCTGACTGAAGTGAAAGGGACTGGCATTTTTCACAGGACATGAACCCAGGGATGGTAACCATTAATGCTGAATTTTCCTGGCAATACAAAAATATAACTAGTCATAGGACAAGTCTCACAGGATTCCTGCCCAAATGTCCTGGGGTTTTTTACTGTTTATTGCAAACAAATCAATATAAATAGCAAAGGAGTGCCTGGCTTTGGGATGTGAGCAAAACCAAAGGGCCACGGCCCCTCTCTGGTCCACTAACTCACTTGTTCATTTGAGATGCTCCAGCATATTGCCTCCGGTGGCTGTTGTTA
The DNA here is from genome assembly GCA_034509425.1 of Eopsaltria australis. NCBI lineage: Eukaryota > Metazoa > Chordata > Aves > Passeriformes > Petroicidae > Eopsaltria > Eopsaltria australis. The sequence continues at coordinate 80,764 of JAVTVJ010011175.1, read as the reverse complement.
GGACTCATTTGTCTTTCTTGAGCACTTTAAAATAATATTTACAGCAACATTCAGAGAGCTTCCCTTAGCTTTTTAGAATGATATAAAAAATATTCTGTATTGTACCATTTTATTCTTTGTACTGCCTTTTTGGGAGGGAGTTGTTTATTTGTTGTGGGGGTTTTGTTTTGTTTTTAAAAATGTTTTGAAATTATTAAGGCATCTGAATGATCACCTGCACCCTCAACAACCTGAAATGCTAGTTTCCAAACAGATGAATGATAGAAAAAACTCAGTGATGATTTTAGTCCCTCCAAAAATTCTCAACTCCAAAAATCATACCAACTTTTGATAACTGCAAAAGCAATTTAAAAATTGCTGATGAGAATAAAACTTCAGGGGAAAAAGGAGTATCTATTAGCACTTGGTAGAAGGCTACAAACCTATTTAGCTTTTCTAAACAACAAGAAATTATTGAAAAGCTAGAAAATCCTCTTATTAAGAAACTACTTATTCCTAAAAATTATTTTAATTTTAAAAACTATTAATGTTTAAATAATTAGAAATAAGCTAAAAGTGAAAATTATAAAACATAACAGGAGCCAAATCCTGGTGTGATTAATGAAGTTGTTACATTAACACTAGAACTTAAGTCTAAGTCTGTAGCATTCAGCTTATAACTGATTAAGCTACTGCAAAATAGCATTTAGTGAAGCAGAGAAATGATCCAATCAAAAAGACTTCATTTATTGTACAGCCATTGGTAAGATCAAACATATCTTCCAAATTTGTTATTGATTGCAAAGTAACATCAGATGGGATCTGGAAAAAAAACCAGAAAAAAAACCCAAATGAATAACTTTATTAAGCTTAGAGGTACCAAAAAGTACATATATACCAATATACATATATATATATATACCAATAGTTCCATATAAAGCCAGATTTCTGAACTACAACCAATGAATAAGTTAGAAATACTTATTGCCTTGGTATAAATTTGTGGTTAATGACATTTCTTGCAGGAAACTAATAAAACAGGATCCAAGGGAGGAAACCTCTATGAACAGTCTTGCTCACAAAGTTTATCATGATCATCTGTAGGTAAAATGAAGAGCAGCAAGAATGGTTAGGAATGTGGAAGGCTTTTCCTAAGATGGGAAATGGAAGGAATTGAGCTAACAGTAAAAGGTGAAATAGAGGGCAATCATAAACTGGTTTGTGTCCATTGGACATGGAGAACTATTTAACTGCTTTAGGTATCAAGAATAAACAATTGAAGGAAGAGATGCTTGGAACAAGCTACCTAGGGAGGTTAATTTTTAATGCAATTCTTTTATTTATAAATTTACTTCAAACATTTAAGATTGGAGCTTCCAAACACTACACTGTATCTCCCTCAAGGACATAGCTACTCATTAAATAGCATTAAAAACAAGCAAGCTGATAATTTTTTATTCTTAAAACATGAAGAGTCAAATAATTTAAAATGAATAATTCAATGAAAATGCACTTTTTCAATTTATAAATATAATTCAGGGCTGAATCAAAAGCACTGTAAGAGACACAGACAGAAAAAACAGAATCAAAGAAGAGAACATGTAAACACAATAGGCATGTGACAGCTCAGACAATGAGAAAACAAAGATGACAAACTAGAACTGACTTTGTCCAATTAATTCACCAGAAGATGAGCAACAAGAAAATGTTTGGTGGGGGAAAATGGTGAAGAACCACATATAACAAATCTATCTGCTGCCTTCTCCTGCATGCTTAAAAACAAAAGGGAGTGTACTATTCTGTGGTGTACATAGTCCCTCCCTGAGCTTTCCTTTTCTGGCTGAGACGGAGTAATGCACACAAACAACTTATATCAAAGTTTGGAAATGCTACTTTGAAATATGCTATACATAATGAAGTGCTGAGCACCCTATAAGTTCTACTGGCTTCAGAGAAGAACGAAGATACTCAGCATCTTGAGGGATTAGGCTTCAGCTGCTCAACCAAAACTACCATATCTAAAAGCATCTTAGTTTGAAGTTTGTATTTTAAACTTTGTGAAAAAAAGCTTTGTGATGTTCCACCTGTTGAAACATTTTACTTTGTTGTGGAATTTAGAGAGAATAAAACAGTGCAGTAAACCATATTCTTAATAGAAGAACACCACTAAATCTGCTCCCTCAATTCCATTGTAGACCCACAAATAGAAGCAGGCAAAGTGAAAGGAATTCACAAGAATTTCAACAGTTCCAGAAAGTTTCCATGATTCTGTGAAAGTTTGTCTGTACCTTTCCCTAGGAATCTAAAACATCTTGCTACCATGGAAGATACTTCAGTGGGGACTCTGAAAAGTACAGCTTTTCAGAAGGGATGTGGATGTATTGTGATGCCTTGATAAAGCCAGATTGAGTGATAAAAAGGTCTGGGAGTAATTTGAGAGAGAACTTCAGGATGGATAACGAGGGGTGGCAAGAATGGTGCAATGTCTGTCAAAGGGAAGTGTGTACTCAGGTACTGGACTGCAGGACACACAGGACAGCACTACAGATTCTCTCTGCTATAATGGGCACTAGCCCAACTGTTCTCAGATAAAACTTGGATTCTGTTCTGGTAGGAAGAGCTATCTGACTGGCTGAGTACAGTGGTTGCCTCTTCCATTATCATTCCATTGTGAACAATTACTCGCAAGATATTTGAGGCTTAGCTGAGGTAGTGATATGTTACAGTGGATTCCAGAATCTCCCGTGGAGTCCCTTGAGCCCTGGCAGCTGTGGTCCTTTCCTGATGTCCCCAGGGTGGCTGAGAACACTGAACAGCACTGCTCCCTGCTATGGGCCAGTTCCCACAGGCCCCTCTGGGATACTGATACACTGGGTAACAAGATGAGTAAGATGTTTTATCCAGCAGCATGGACAAAAAAATGGCATGCTATCTCTCAAAACATGTCATGGGCAAGGCAGATAAAGCTAAAGAAAATGGAAGAATCAAGCCTGAATAACGGCAAAAATGCAAGAATGGAAAGAAATTGCATTTGGCAATTCCATCATGGAAATTCACTGGAATCTGTGCAAACAATGGCCAGAGAGTGGTGGATAATCTGTATTAACCATTGTGAGCGAAATCCCCTTTTAATACATTTTTGCAAGTATGAAAAGTTGATTCTAATGAACAGTGAAGATATTCACAGTTTGCAATCATGCACAATTGCATTTTATTTGTAAAGATGATAAAATAAAACCAAAACAGACAGTCCAACAATGAGAAAAGAAAATGGGAAGATGCTTGGTGGTATAAACCATGTTTCAGTTTAACTGAACAATTGTTTTATTTTAGAACACAGATTTTTACTCTTAATGAGAACAACATCAGTTAATGCTGAGGACAGGGCTGGAACAACAGACAGCAGTGCTTTGATTTCAGATAAACACCTTTTAGCAATTTCCTAATGGTATAAAACAAGAAAAGCTTGTACTATCTATGTAGTACAAACATATGCTGTACTATCAGTCTCCTCCAATAAGCTAACAGATGGCTCAGCCTTACAAAATTTTTCAGAATATTCAAGTTTTAGGATATTCTAATTGAATTCACAGCAAAATAAACCTTAGCTGATGAATATAAATTTTCTGCAACACAAATAGTTGCATTTCCTGTACAAACACAAGTGCCCAAACCTTGCAGTTTCTACTGAGGCAAAATTGCTCCTGGTTCAGGTTTTAAATCCAGTGACTGAGCATACTTTTGCTATGTGTTTACTGAGGATATTATAAGCAAACACCCTGAGAAGATGGTATTTATACATGTATAATGCATGGCATGTTAATCTTATTAGTATTCTAAACATTGTTTTACCAATTACTGACATATATTAATAAAAGTTTGAGCAAACACCTTCAGGTAATCAGAAACACCCACTAAAGGACAGCTCTGTCTACCCTCCTGGAAACTGTGATTGGCCAAAATATCATTTGTTCTCCAAGCTGGTCAAAATACAGCCTCGTAATAATGGCACAGTGCACAACTGTCACTGTTTCACAGCGTACATCAGACAAAATGACAGCCTCTACATCATTAATCATTTCACATAATAGATATAAAGAGAATCCTGTCACATGATAAATGTCTCCCACTTTGAAAATAAATGTCTATTTTGCCTTGGCATTTATCAAGCAGCACTTATGCTGTGGCAACATCCTATTCCAATGACATTATCTCAAACAGACCACATGGAAAAATTCTGAAATTACCTTTTGTGTGTGTGTATGTGGGGAGAGTCATTTGCTTGTGGACCCTATTCAGCCTTGTTAACAAAAAAAAAAAAGAGGAAGATGGCATAGAGAAAATGAAAATAAATTCAGTGCCAATTTTAGTAATCTCTCAATAATGTTATTAGAAGGTTCTTATTTCAGAAACCACCACTGCTCATTTTACATTGAAGATGTGTAACTGACATTTAAAAAGCACTTCTGGGTTGATCACCATGCTAATTTAACACACTGCCAAGGATTTTCAGATGTAGATTACTATAAATTAGGTATCAGTTTCCAAATCTATGTACCTGCAGAGGTAGCCTTTATTTTCTAGGAGAAGGTTGAAAATGCCTGGTTTTTTGGTTTTATTTTTTTGTAAAGTGACAAGCAATATATAAGGAAAAGTTAAATATTAAATAAAGAGTGAAATTATTTCAACTTTTCTTTAAAGAGGTGAGGGAAGTTTAATGTCTGCCTTTATGCCTGCCTTCCAAGTTGCCTGTCATTTATTTCCCCAAGATAGACATCTTAAATCAAGTCAAACATATATAAGAGCCAAACTGTTCTCACTTACTTCTGTTTTTTCATCAAGATGCACTTTCGCATCACTCATTTTGGGTTTATTTGGAGGACTTTTTTCCAAAGTTTCACTTCGCTCAAGAAAATTTGTAGGTACTGAAGTTGAAAAGCTCTTAAAACCTTGCATCAATATTTCAACTTGCACCTTCAGATCAGACAATTTCTCCCTTGAAGAAATAATTCTAAAAGAAGACAAAGTTTTTCATTATTACTGTTATAAAACAAGAATATTTGTTTTTTCCAGGTTATAATTAAGCTGACCTAGCTCTTATTACATATTGATTAAGTTCTACATTTTTTTTCATTTCAAAACTGATCTCATAATTTTACAAATATAAGTTTTCCATTTAATAAAGTGGAGATATGGAATGCATTGGCTTTTCACATTAAAAATGGGAAGTATTATTTTAGGAATGCCTCTCTAAGAAAAGGCTTTTTCATCCAACCAGCACAAGGGTGGCAGAGGCTGCCAATTATTTCTTCCCTTCCACCACCAAGCAGTTCCAAAAATTTTAAGACTAGATGAATGACAAGGAAGAAATAATGAAAAATTCCATAGGATGTAAAATTAAGGGCAGAGTCTGGTGCTACAACTGAGAGAAATTCTTGCATTCTCAGAGTTGTAATATGGGATGGAAAAAGTAGGTGATCCAGTGAGAGAACGGGAGTAGCTGCTGGGAGCGCTTCTTAGATCTGCTACATTGCCATGCCAGTGTAATACAATTAGCATATGTTACTTGGTTCTTTAAGAATCAAAACTAAAATGCTAATGAATGTATTGAAAAAGCAACTGTTTGGATGGGTTTAACACTGTGTACGACATCTTACAGTTTTTACAGTGAAAAATCTTTGAAAAGCAAAAATGAATGCTTTTAAAAGTTTACAGCTCTTTGCTATTTTGTACTTTATTTTCTCTCATCCTAAATGGCTGATTGATCTTTAATACAGCATGAAAAAACAGGACAGAGTCAGTGATTATTTACCTAGCCAATGGAATCCACAAGTGGCCTGAAAACCTAGATGTTGGACTAAAAATTGTGATGTTGCTAATCTTGTCAGGGATTGTATTATAAGCATAAAACAACAAAACCTATAAAAGAGATGGAATGGGTAAGCTGTAATGCAGTAGACATGAGCTATTTCACTGATACAAGAGTACAATAAATATCAAATACAGTGTACTGATGAAGCCTTAGATAACTGACCTTCAAAAAAGAGGGGAGTGTGACTTCATATGAATTTGTACTAGACTCAGTTTTTAAAGGTTTTTAATTAATTAAATTGGATATAATTACTATGGGCTTGAAAATTAGGTATATCTCATGAAGTCACTATCAAAATCCCAGTGCTGTCCTGATCCTGGTCAATCATATCCATGGCTGGTATCATGCTATGTTTAAATCCATGAAGTGTGCATAACTCGCCAATCTAAGAAAGCCATACCAATACAAGAAAATTAAATAGAATGTTCTCATCTTTCACTGCAAGAATTTACTAGTGTGGCTGAAAATATGCTTCCTAATGGTAGCTGAATATTTTGACTATATGGAAAATGTCAAGAATATGGCATTCATACATTATTTGGTTTTAAGAGTTGTCCCTGGTCCTCTACTGATCTGTACGATCAAGCTAAAGTAACTTGCAAAACCATATTAAAATGCACATTATTTACATTAACTTCACAGGGCTTCTACCAGTTTCCTAATAAAGATAAATGGGTCTAATAGAAATTTAGACACGGATCTGCTATACCAAAAAGTTTGAGATCATGGATTTTTATTGTTGTAGCATACATTTTAGCTACACCTTGTTCCCTTGTGTAAAGATAAAACAAATTCTGTGTCATAGTCTCTCATATTCCTGCAACCTTCCCATTTCTTTCATCTTTCATGTTCAGTCTGATCTTTTAGGAAAATGTGGCTTACAAAATCCCATTTTCCCTGTATATGTGTATCTGTGCTTTTCCAAGAGTCTCCCACCAAAATATTATTTGAATGTATCAATCAGGTCTACCCAGACTTAGAGTGGAGGTCTTAAAGACATCAGGGATTTGCAACAGGCATGAAGACAGTATGGCCTGGAAGCTCTATATGAGAAACAAAGGGGGTTTTTGGCCTGCCAACAAAAAACAGTCAGGGCATTCTGTTTTCCTAAAGAGCAGGTTTGCAGCAGACATATAAATAAATCTATTCTTCCTATCAGCGTATGTATAATTCAGTTAAAAAGCTGATAATGCATAACACAAATATTCATTGGAAATGAGACTTAATTTGCTCCACTACCTAAGGAACTGCTTTGCTCTGGTTATACCTTAGATTCTGCATCATTTGATAGCTTTGCCACAGAAGGAATTGATGCCTGAAGGATTTTTCTGCTTTTCTTCTAAATACTTCTTACACTGTTCCCTATATTCACAAATATTAGCATGCATACTTGTGATGCTTTAGGTGATAATTTAGCCCAGTTTTGTGGTGTCCAGTAGGCCGGTAGACTAAACACCCCTGAAACTACGTAGAGTTAGAAGACCAAACACTCTATTTTCGTAAGCACTCAAGGTCTCCTAGTAGGATAGATTTTGTAAACTAGAAGTTAGCCCACCCAGGCCCCTTATTGGGCCCTCCTGTTAGATATGCTAATGTGTAGAGTCTTTAATTGTATACTCGACTGGGGGGACGGGGCTTTTTGCAACGCGTTCTACCTGGACGGCAGAAGCCATCGAATGGGATCCTATTAAAATACCGAGGTAAACAACCCCCAACCCTCTAACCGTGTCTGAGCCTTTATTTCCTAAGACCAGAAAAAGGCATCAGTCATTGGCACCACTGAATGTTAATTTCCTTATTCGAAATACTTGCTGCCCTACTCTCTGTCTGCTCAACTTCTACTGCAATGACAGAAACCAGAGGTGTTCTCACTTCTGCTGTCATTCCAACTTCAAAAGACAACTGAAACACAAAATAAAGGATTAAATTATATTTTCTGTAGTGAAACATGAAAAATCTGTTATAATCTAGTGCCTACTGGATCTGGTATGACTTTCATTCCTGCATAAATATGTTTATTTAGATAAATGGGTAGTTTTAAAAAGTGTCCTTTTTACCAAGCTAAGACTTCTGAAAGCTCACGTGATGACACATTTCTAAAGGTAATACAAAGGATCTGAAGGTTGACTTAGAGACACCTACAGTCACAATGATTGCTGCCTTTGACTTAAAATCATTATGGCATTATGGGTTTTGCTCAAATTTATTATTTGGCATTCTGATAATACAAAATTTAGTGATGAAAAAGTAATTTGTCAGGTGTTGCGGTGGTTCGGAACCAGAGGACTTCCGGACAGGTTCCACGGACAGAGGGTTTCCCCCCGAAGCTCCCAGGGGCAGCAGTTGGACCACCAATCCACGGACCCAAGCTCCTGCTATTGGTTACTGGACTTGTCTGTTATGTATTCCCGCTCTGGGAAATTCCCTGTCACTCCATAGTTCATTCGTTGTTCTCTCTGTTCCCCTCCCCCCCCTAAACCCCATTTGATCATGTACCCCAGCCCCTCCCCTGTATTGTCCCCTGCCCTCATCCTATTGGGTATTGTTCCTCCCTTAAATACCGATGTAATAAGCTGCTCTTGGCTCTTGGTATATGTGCTCCCTTTGGAGGCAATAAACCTACTGAAATCACATACCAAGAGACCTCCTTCTCTGGTAGTTCTTTGCTGTTTCACCACGCTCCGGGGGCAACATCTCCCCGGACCGAAAGCGGACCAGCTGTGCCCGTTGTCGGCACTCCGAGGAAGTCTTCCTGATCGTGAACGACTTCCTAGGGTAGCGCTAGGACTCCGCTGCCGATACCAAGGTGGGACCAAAGCAGGGAACGCAACAGTCAGGTATACATATTGATAATTAAAATAGTATTCTGAATATTAGAATGATGTTTTATTTATGTTTACCTGTTTTCTCAGCTGTGCAACTAACAAAGGGTGATACCTGCTGAAAATTCAGTCAATTTGTGAGGATTTGTTGTATTTAATAAAATACATATGGAACATCAGCAGAGCATTCATCAAATAGCTACTGTTGCCTTTTTAAAGTATTACACAGATCTGCAAAGAACACCGGCCAAACAGTCACATTTTCAGGGAACATGGAAGCTATTTGAAAAGGTCCTTAATGTCTCCATCATTGATTCCAAAATGTGGACACTGAAAACGACTGCCTGGGGCCTTAGTTCTTTTCAAATTTTGAATGTTCATTGCTGAAAAAAATGGAGAACTTTACTTACTTTCTCTACAGAAAATTCAGCTCATGACCACTACAGGGGAGTAAATTAACATGAGCAGAAGATGGATTTTTCACAACAGCTTGATCTTAGGCCATTAAGCCAGTTACCACCCCACATGAAACTGATACCGTTTGGTTTCTGCCTTTTTGTTCTTTTATATGTTCTCTGTACTCTTTGCACATATATTTGTAGCTCTGTAGCCTTTTGTATTAATAGCTAGTTTTCCCACTACTTTTCCATGGTCTTTCCCTAAGCAGAAAGACAAAACAAATTCCAGAGCTCCAAGCCCCAGGGGGGTACAAGGCCCTATCCTACCTTGGTTCTTCCTGGGAACCAAGGCCGAGAACAACTCTGAGGTACATTTTCATAAACAAAGCAGAGGGAATTTTCACTGAGTAGCCAAAAGGCAGTAGCCATAGGTAGTAGCCATAGTGGTAGTCATAGGATAGGTTGGTAGCTCCTGCATGGACAGGTTCACCAGTTGACACCTTTGCTCAGGCGCAGTTCTCATGACTTTTTCCATCAGTCAGCCAAAATGCTAGTAAAACAGTTCAGGATGCCATTATTAGATGTATTAGATGCCCAGGGAATTGTCAAGTCTTGTCCATCATGTCAGGAAAATGGATTCAGCCTAGGTATTGGAGTTAACCCTAGGGGATTGAAACCTTTGCAATTGTGACAAATGGATGTCATGCATATCAATGAATTTGGTCACCTCAAATATGTTAACATGTGCATTGACACCTTTTCTCAGGCAATCTGGGCAACGGCCCAAACAGGGGAGATGGCCTGACATGTGGAAAGGCATTTGTACAGTTCTTTTGCAGTACTCAGTGTCCCAGCAAAGCTCAAAACAGACAATGGGCCAGGATACAGATCTTTATGCTTTGCTCAGTTTTGTAATCTCTGGGGTATTACTCATGACACCGGTATTCCACATGTTCCTACTGGTCAGGCCATTATAGAACGTGCACATCAAATGTTAAAAGGCTTGTTAAAACAAAAGGGGGGAACCTCGGGTATGTCTCCACAAGAGAAGTTACGTAAAGCCCTATATGTGCTTAACTATCTGCGGTTAGCAAAAGATGGTCAGGAACCACCAATGTTGGTACACAGCTTGGCGCTTCGGCCAGATGGATAGTGGAATCCTAGTGAGGTATAGAGATCCAAAAACAGATGAATGGAAAGGTCCTGCCACAGTTAAACTAACAGGAAGAGGATATATGTGTTTGCTTACAGGGGACGGATTGATCTGGATACCAGCAAGATGGACTAAGCCATATCACCCTGATGCTGAACCTGGAAACGCTGAGACAGCGACTAACCAGATACCAACAAACACTGACACCACTGCTGAGACAACTTAATCCACACTACACCTTGTCAGCAAACTCACCTGATTTGTTAGCAGATTTGGGGATAATTGTAGAAGGGATTGGACCCTACTCCTTAGACAACAAAGAGTTACAGAATCAGGCAACAGACGCGCGCCCCACACACGGCATGGCCTGTAAGCCATGGGTGTGCGTGCGTTGTCTGGGACGTAACAAGGAAACGTGGAGAGTAGTCCGTCGACAGACTCCAATGACAATTGATCCTTCAGTGTTTTCCTGTGACCACTGTGCAGGTCAATTAGCAAGATATAGTCTGGCTGACTTTCTCTGTGCCTTATTGGGACCAAACCACAGGCATCCTGATCCACCTCAGCCTTTGCAATCACCTTTGATTAGACAGTTTAATTTTGTACAAGACTTGCAGCTTTTAGAAACTTTAGAGCAACGCATTTTAGGTTATATGGTATATAGGTTAGCAAGAAGAGTAGCAAGTAGGAACTTAATTAATGGTAGTAGAGTTATAGACAGTTGTTGTGGGGAAGGAATGCAAGTCCCTCGTAGTTGGCAGGTAGATCGACAGGACTGGGAAGAACAAAAAAGGAGATGGCAATACAGACGCAAGCCATGGCAGTGGTGGTGATGTTAATAGTTTTGAGTTTATATGAGGTTTCTGGATTACATAAAATAAACCCCAGACAGAAAATGTGGATCACCTGGGCTAATCAAACAGGACAGGCATCATTTTGCCTATCTATGGCAACACCGTCTGATCCATTTCACGCTTGTCTGATAGGAGTCCCATACTTAAGATTGTAGGATTGGAAAGGATGGGTAAAAACACATCCATACTAAACAAAGGTATAATAAACCGAACATGTTATGCCACCTTTGCCAAGTGCCCCTTCTGCTATATCAATCAAACCGCCATAGCAGCGGGTCTGATAATTAATAACTTAAACCAGTCAATGCCCTGGGATCCCCAAGAACTCGATTTGGTAGGCTCAACATTTGGGAATAACTCTTATATTCTTACTGGAAGACCAGCATTCACAGGAGTTGAATTTTATAAGCAGCATCATTGGACATCCTGGACTAATGTATCGAGCGCCTCTAAGTGGTTTAAGTATCAAAATAACAATGGTTATTGTAATGGCAGTTTAGGAGCAGAAACAAGAGGCAGCAGATTTGCTATTTGGAACAATGATACAGCCAAAGAATTTGAATTGAAAGCTGGCCTGGAGACATCTGAGCATGGAACGGCCGGGGGAGGCCTGATCTGCTTCTTGGTAGGAGGCAGGGGATGGGCCCCCACTGCCTACAGGTTTGTGGAGTGGCTGGGTGTCCAGCCTGCTCCTTGATGGGAGGTTGAGGAGAGATCCTTGCTTCCTACAGGTTTGTGGAGCAGCTGGGTGCCCAGCCTGCTTCTTGGTGGGAGGCTGGGCAGAGATCCCTGCTTCCTACAAGTTTTGTGGAGCGGCTGAGAAAGCTCGGTTCGCACCATTGTAAGGGAAGGGGGAGAAGCCCCCACTTCCTGTGTTCCAGCTGTAGAAAGTTTTTTCCAAGATTTTAAGGCAAGGGCGGCTCCCGGACTCCCGGGACGGCTCCTCTAGCAGGGCGGTCACTCCCCCGTGATAGAAGCGGGGCACCAGCCGCTCTGAGAGGGGCGGAGGTGACTCCTGCCATTGCCCTGGTGACGGCCAGGGGATGCGCGGGGGAGCGGTGCCAGGGACCGAACCGGGACCGGGGTCGCCGCTGCGCCGCTTCGGCCCTGCTCCGGCGGAGGAGGGGCCGCCGCTGCACAGCCACGGCCCGGCTCGCCCGCCTCCCCTGGGCCCCGCCCGCACCGGCCCGGAGCGGGCTGTGAGTGTGAGATCTACGGGCAGGAACGGCCCTATCGCACTTTCCACAGTAACGAGTTTTGTTTTAGAGACACCCGAGAGCCGCTGTGAGCAGCAGCACGGGCCGAGCGCGGGCGAGCCGGGGGTGCCCCTGGGCGGGGGTGCCTGCATGCCACGCCCTGTCCCCAGCCTTGCGGCGGGCAGCGAGCGCTCTTTGTCTGCTCTGGTGCGCACTCAAAAGGGAAACACGGGCCCAAAGAACAAGAAGCCGTTTTTAGGCTCCCTTAAACCATGCTATAAGTAAGCAGAGTCCTGTGTTAACAAATATCTTAGGATGGTTTACTGAGTTACATTTTAAAAAGATCTTCTCCTGTATCCCTGTGAGTAAAAAAGACCAAGGACTCTTTGCTATTATGTAAAAGAATCCTGAAACTGGAGAACTGGGGCAGTCAGCAACTGAAAATTGCTGCATCCATCCAGCAGCTAAGAATTGATCCATCCAACAGTTGCATGCAACCCCTTGTAAGTTTGTTCTGTGAACATGGAGGACATGGACCCTCTGCCATGCTACTGAAACTGAATAATGTTATACTGAAAACGTTTGCTGTCAATCCTAGTATGTCTCTGTTCCCAGCACTAACTGATTATGTATGTAAGTTTGATGGTTTGCAGACCATGGAAGAAGCCTATTCCAGCAGACCAGACCTGAAGGATGTGCCAGACTGGGAGCTGTATGCAGATGAGAGCAGCTTCATGCAAGATGGCAAACAAAAGACAGGTTATGCAGTGACAACCATGAACCAGGTAACCAAGAGAAAAGCCTTGCCATCAAATGTATCATCACAAAAAGCTGAACTGATTACATCAATGAAAGATCTAGAACTGAGCAAAGTCATCTGGAAGGAAGGAAGACTGGCAACTATTCAAGCCTGGAGACTGAGTCTATGTTGAATGGAGGGACAGTAACCTTACAAGCTGAGTGGAAAGGGTCATTCCAAGTCCTGACTACCCTCACCAAATCCAAAGCTACTGGCAGAGAGCCTTGAATTCACTGCTCCAGAGTTAAGAAGACGTCTGCTCCTTAGACAACCAGAAAAGGGAGACTGATACAAATTGGGATGATATGATTTAAACTGTTCTTTTGTACCTCTTATCTGTACAGTTGGTAACCATGATTCAAATTTGGTCCTAAAATTTGCATGTAACTCTAGTCCAAAATGTATCCAAAAGCTCTTCATAAGAACAACTTGTCAAAGTGGTATTGGATATGAGAATCTGGCCTGGTAAGTTTTGCCCCAAGATAAAGATCAGTCCTGTGCCCATGGAGCTGTGACTCCAAATGTAATATTTAATCATATTAAGGGCTGTTGACAAAGCAAAATGGCTCTTAATTTCCTACTAGCCACAAAATCATTAATACTGGTTGTTGTTCTTATGCAGATCAGAGTGAAAAAAAAATTTTTTTAGAAATTTGGTTAAAATTTGAAAGCAAACTCAAATTCGACACCAAGTAACTCTCAAAAGAGCTTACTGAACCTTGAATATCTTCAGTACACTCACTTCATGGTTACCAAACTGAACCTAGATAAAAGAAATGTTCATAGATGTCACACGGGCGGACATGAAAGAATCAGGCACTCAGTCAAGTCACAGAGCCACCAAGGCTGGCAGGAGAGAAGAAGAGAGACAGACTCTCTTTATTCTTACATTTATACCTTTTCATATACAATCATGGATTGGACAATGAGGTTACCACCTCTCCAATTCCATAGGTAAGAAACCCAGTCCATCAACCTTCTCCGCCTTCGGGAAAGGAATGACAAACAATACCAAAGGTACAAAACAATCCTTGGCCGGTTAGCTAAACATGGACTATGTTTACATAAAATCTATGAGAACCTTTGCTACCAAGTATCAACACAGCACACTGTAAAAATCAGGGCGACACATAGTAGCTGTAGTTATAATTGGCATCTGTATAACAACTAGTGGGATAGCCAGTTGTATAAACCAGAGGTATGGTTAATGCAGAGTAGAGACTAGACAAGATAGAGTCTTGTTAGTCTCTAAAAAAGGGGGGAATGATGCCTGTTTGGTTTCTGCCTTTTTTCTTTTATATGTTCTCTGTACTCTTTGCACATATATTTGTAGCTCTGTAGCCTTTTGTATTAATAGCTAGTTTTTCCAGTACTTTCCATGGTCTTTCCCTAAGCAGAAAGACAAAACAAATTCCAGAGCTCCAAGCCCCAGGGGGTGCAAGGCCCTGTCCTATCTCGGTTCTTCCTGGGAACCAAGGCCGAGAACAACTCTGAGGTACATTTTCATAAACAAAGTGAGCCAGTGCTGAGAGGGGGGCTCCAGAGAAGGGGCTGGACCTGGGGGGGGAATTGAATCACCACTTGTTCTCCTTATTGGTGCTTTTGATCAATTATGCTAATTTCCTAAAAGCTATAAATATGTCCTCACCCCTGGAGGGGGTGGGCTTTTATGGACACCTTTCCATAACTGCTCCTGAAGACTTTCAAAATAAAGATCCCCTTTTATATTACCTCCTTGCTAAAATGATCTCAAGTTTCTTTTCCAGGTTGGGGGAAAAGGCAACAAAACTTCAGGAGAAGTGAAAGTTAATGATGAATCCAGGCATGTGGAAGTCATGCATTCGTGCACATGGATGTACCTTCAGTGACAACAACTGTTACGAATGGATGTGGGAGTTAAAATTAGTCCTTGCCTTCTGCCCAGGCCTTGGCAGTAGGAAGTAATCTTATTGAGGTAACCAGCACCCCAAAACCCACTCTCATGTATAAGTTCTTTTAATGATGACTGATTCTGTCTATTATAGAATGAAACATTTATTAATAGACAGGGAAACTAAAAGATATAAGACTTAAAAGCAAACCAATACTACACAGGAATAAAACAAAAAGAAAGACTACTAGTAGTTTAACATATACAGTACACGAGAATGGTACCTTTTCAGTTACAGCTAGCGAAGAAATAGTATAAGCTTAGGATTCAATGTATCTTACCATCCAATTTGGTGGTGCAGCGCATCGAGATCCTTTCTCTCAATCCCCAGGGAAGTAACCACGAAGCCTGCGTCCAAACTTCGGGGAGAAGCTTCAAACACTTTTAGGGTGTGAGAGACTTCTGCCTCAGTGATAGTTTGTGTGTCTTTTATAGTGTAAAACCATGACTCTTAAGTCAGTGATTTTTCCTTTATCTCTCCTCCCATCAGCTCTGCAGACTAAGATGTTAATTCTTAGTTGAGGCTTGAGCTCTCTGATGCCAGAGATGACCCCTGCTGGGCCTTCCTGCCCTTGGGTTATCTCTTTATGTACTCGTTATCTGTGGCACACAGAAGGAGGTGAGGGGGGTAGACGTCCTGCCACAACAACCCATAGTAGGCCAAGAGCTGTGCATGGAAGACCCACCCACTGCAGCCCTCTTCTGCATTCAATAACGAATCACCAACTATCCTGCTATCATAGACTGTGAACAAAACCAGGAGAAAACACATATATGGACCTGGGAAGAACCTAATTTATGCTGTGCCCCTGAACTGGAGCTCCTAAAATTCCATTTTATGCTATATATTTCTTTCTAAAATGTATGTTATGGGTTTTTTTCATTGAACTGCATCCTTTGTGTTTCTATTCATATTAAATCCTTTCAAAGAAGGACATTACAACTGCTGTTGTCAAACTGGTGGGTTGCTGAATTACATACATAAATATTTGTCTATTCAACTCTCTCAGAAGCCTGAAAACAATAAACTTAGTTAAGTATTTCCAAACCTACTTACTATCATGGAGAAGAACAAAAAAGAAGCATGAAAAATTTGAATTAAAAGTTTAATTATAGATTAAAAATTATAGATTATAGAATTTTAATTACAATGTAATTTGGACTCTTTGGTCAGCAAACCTGAAAAAACCTTCAAGAGTCAAAAACAGAATACAGAGTACAGAGTAGATGTAAGCGAAACAACTTTGTACATAAAAATAATTCTTTCAAAAAGTATATCTGTTTGTACTGTTAAAACTCACTGTAGTGGGTTACAGTTACATTTTTAAAATAACATCTATAACCTTCTGAATAGTTAAAGCTTCTAAAAATGTTATGATAAAAATCAGTGAATCTTAGAATCAAAAATAAGTAATGCTTGTTAGCTGTTCACAACAGTGAAGTTAACACATGATTATGCAGCTTGCATCCATCATGAACATGACAGTGAGCTCTGAAGCTTATTATTCTAGGACACTGTAATACTAATTATGTCAAAAAAAGAGCAGACAGAGTAAAATAATTTTTGATATATGATGGCTGTTATAAATGTCACATACCATATATTTACAATTTATTCAATGGCACAGTCAGCTCTTTGTTGGGAAATGAGTAATTATATGCTGTCCAACACTGCAGAAAGTTCACCAACTCTAGACAAGCTACTTTCGCAGAAGTATTTTTATTCATTTTTATAACATACCAAGTTCTCCCTCCTCAAGGCTCCCCTGTCTCCATTTAATACTGAATATAATAACTAAAAATAAGCCACAGAGAGTGATCTGTCATTTTAATTTTTAGTATTAGGATAATTATTAATGTGAGAAGTGGGATTGAACAACTTTGAAGGCAATTATTTTTACACTGGATATTCAAAGACAAATTTCATTCATAATGTTCAAAACATGTGCCATGGTCAGTGTAGAGTCCATAATTCTAATTCAAGATTTATCTGAGTAATGTATTCTGAGCTGCCTACATTTAAAAGCTCAAATAGACTGCTCGCAAGCCGGAGATCTTAAAAGGCTGATTTTCTAGCCAGCTGATAATCAGTGAAAGAAACTGGCATACAAGACCTTCAACCAATTTTGAGAAAATATATATTTTTTGAAAATCATGTTTTTATTATAGACTAAATTAACATTGTAGATATTTGACCATACAAATTGAAAAACTAACATCAGGACATTTTTGGTATGAAACCTAGAGATCTACAAGATTTAAAACTTCAACCCTACTGAGTAACAGCCAACTTTATTACCTAATTAGAAAAACATTTTTAAATATCATTCTGCTTAAGCTTCTGGGGTCTAAATACAATGGCTATGGGATGGAGATTATCTTTGCAGGAATGAATAACACGAGGATATTTCCATTTGTTAACTACATAATTCACTGCTTGCACAGGATTTTGGTTTTGTACTGATCCTCTGCATAAATAATTTCATTCTTCTATAGTGCTCCCAGAAATATCACCATTGGAATTATCGAGAATCTGAATGAAATACCAGTATAATATTTCTGAAACATTAGAAAGAACATAAGTACCTCTGAAGAATCATCTGGACTATTGAGTGGTATTTCTACATCACAAAGTTCTTTTGGAAAATTCTCAAGACAACATGCTGAATACTCAGACAAATTCTTTTCAAGGAAGGAATGCATTTCTACTATGTGTAGAACAATTCCTGTGTAGGGTTACACTATGTGTGTTATAGAAAAGCAGGCCGGGAAGGCCCAGAGGTGAGCCTCTTCCCTAGGCCCAGAGGTGACCAGGAAGCATATACAGGTCACCAGGGATGGGCATAGGAGAGAGATCATGGGTTTGTGGCCTTCTGGACCTATTGTGTGTGAGTATTGTGGTTTGTGACCTTATAGGGTATTGTTTATCTTTCCTGTTTATATGAGGACACATCCTGTGTGTGTGATGGTATAAAGGGAATTTTCACGGAGTAGCCATAAGGCAGTAGCCATAGGTAGTAGCCACAGGGCAGTAGCCATAGTGGTAGTCATAGGAGTAGTCATAGAGTAGTAGTGTAGCCTGTAGTAGTCTCTGTCTGTATAATAAAGGACTTTGCACATCACCATCTCGTCAGAGAAGTCCATGCCCCTGCGTTGAATACTACATTCCTGTGTCAGAAATGAAACCAAGGTGTCCACCTCTTGCAGAAAGTGATCCAGGTCCTGGGTTAGGGGCAGTTTTTAAAGGAGATTTTAAAAATTACATCATTATTTGCCATTAAAATGTCAAATTACTGCAGCTACTCTGTATTAATAAATTTTGAAAACATAATAAAATATGTAATCGGATTCAATATCAAATAAATGCATTTCCGACAATTATACTGGTTGTTCTTAAATATTACTAGCTTATGCTATTTGCAATTTTTCACTAGTGATCAGATAATGAAACAAACTCTGTCCAGACATTATAAAGCATAAAATGAGAGGTGTAATTTTGAGGTGTAGATACCTAAATTTAGAGTGCATGCACCAGTATGTTCACTAGATGCCTAAGCACCCACTAGAACAAACACATATTTGTTTAATACAGTCAAAATAAGCTTTAGGAGCTCTTAAAACCCCAGTTTAGACAGCTAGGGGCTGTTCAGCTGAGTTTCCCCCTAGGCTCTTGTCAGAGACTGTGCGGAAATCCGTCATCTGCCTCACGACCATCTACAGAAACAGAGACTGAAAACCCAAAGACCCCAAAGGGGAAAGAGGATTTTTGCACAAAGAAATCCGGGTCAGATCCTGGTGGGATGCCTGCCAGGTGCAGAGGTGTACACATGCCTGTGAGACTGTGTCGCTCTCGCTACCAGGGTGAAAAAGACTGCACAGGAACGATCTGATTTGTGCACCTGCACCTGCACCCCAAAACAATGGGCCTTACTCCTCCACCTCATTGCCATTTGCCCCTCGCCTCTGGAAGGATTACCTCACCTCTTGGTTACCTGCCCCTCGCTTTCGAAAAAACTATAAAGAGACTCTCAAAAAAGACCCCTATGAGATCTCCCCATGGACGAGATGGAATCCATCAGCTCCAGACTACGAGGACTTAGTCGTGCTGTGGTAGCTATAATCCCCCTTTCTCTCTCTCTCTCCCAATCCTATATTTCTTTCTCTCCTCTATTGCATAATTGTGTTGCTGGCACTCAATAAAGGTGCTTTTGATTTTGTTTGAAACAAAAATACTTGTCCCTATTTCATTTGCACTCTGATATTCGGGTAACGAACCATCACGACTCCTGCTTGTGTTAGCGGATCGTGACAGCTCTCCAACAAGCAACTAAAGTTGAGATTTACATGCACATTTTGACACCTACCTTCCTGTCCTTACAGTTCTGTGGTGAGCCAGAATACTTTCCTGCGGGGAAAATAATGGGACATCACGCCAGATCAATGTGATTGAAAGTGAAGCTGTTTTATTTCAGGCAGTAAGCATACTTCTATTCTACAGTGTGCTAAAAATAAAGCTATGTGATAAGTTTTTCTTCTACAGTTCACACAGTGTTTTCTCACACAAAGCTTTCACATGGTATTTTCTCTACTCTAATTAGAGCACTAAGTATCAGAAGGCTACAATAACATTTTCATCTGCCAAGTTTCTCCTCAGACACCTGGGAATTATTTACAGTCTTTGCATCTCTCTCACAGATGTCTTTCAGATGACCTTGTACAGAGGCCTATTTCTCATCTAAAGATGCTGAATTGCTTACTTATGTCCACGCAGATGGAGACAGTTATTCTCCACAAATCACCCTTCTTCTCTTTGAGCAATCCAGACCTGGTTTACACTTTTTTCTACTGCATTCATGAAACACGTAACGATGCAGGGCAATAATACACTTATGATTATAATAACCACTAAAACTATTAATCCCATCTTTGCAATCTCCATTAACCATCCCTTAATACCTAGGCCTGCTAACTAACCTCCCAAAGGCAATTCCACTATCCTTATCTTCTTCATGTTTTCCCTCAATTGTTGTAAATGAGCATGAATTGATTGAGAGTGATCAGATAGATTCATACAGCACATTCCATCAAACTCTTCACAACCATGGCCTTGAGCCAATAACAAGAAGTCTATAGCGGCTCTGTTTTGCAGCACTGCATGCCTAACACCCTCAATGTCCTGTAAGAGTTCTGAAATTATGCTTGACGTTAGGTTTAGTTGTTTAGCTGTGCAGCAAGCTAGATGGTTTAGTTCTCGCAGGGCATTTCCAGCTGCAGCTCCTGGCAGTGACAACAATACTCGGGCTACTTTCCCTTGTAATTCCACCTTATCCTTACAATTAGGGCCCAGTTGTTCTACTGATCGTTTTGTTCTAATTCTACTGACATTTTGTAGTACATCTGTTGCCTTTTCCCCCAA
Source organism: Eopsaltria australis (assembly GCA_034509425.1). NCBI lineage: Eukaryota > Metazoa > Chordata > Aves > Passeriformes > Petroicidae > Eopsaltria > Eopsaltria australis. Next base: position 60,345 of record JAVTVJ010011175.1, on the reverse strand, counting down.
CCTGGAAAAGAAACTCGAGATCATTTTAGCAAGGAGGTAATATAAAAGGGGATCTTTATTTTGAAGGTCTTCAGGAGCAGTTATGGAAAGGTGTCCATAAAAGCCCACCCCCTCCAGGGGTGAGGACATATTTATGGCTTTTAGGAAATTAGCATAATTGATCAAAAGCACCAATAAGGAGAACAAGTGGTGATTCAATTCCCCCCCCCCCCCCCCCCCCCCAGGTCCAGCCCCTTCTCTGGAGCCCCCCTCTCAGCACTGGCTCTGCTTTGTTTATGAAAATGCACCTCAGAGTTGTTTCCGGCCTTGGTTCCCAGGAAGAACCGAGATAGGATAGGGCCTTGTACCCCCCTGGGGCTTGGAGCTCTGGAATTTGTTTTGTCTTTCTGCTTAGGGAAAGACCATGGAAAAGTAGTGGGAAAACTAGCTATTAATACAAAAGGCTACAGAGCTACAAATATATGTGCAAAGAGTACAGAGAACATATAAAAGAACAAAAAGGCAGAAACCAAACAGCATCATTCCCCCTTTTTTAGAGACTAACAAGACTCTATCTTGTCTAGTCTCTACTCTGCACTTAACCATACCATTGGTTTATACAACTGGCCATCCCACTAGTTGTTATACAGATGCCAATTATAACTACAGCTACTATGTGTCGCCCTGATTTTTACAGTGTGCTGTGTTGATACTTGGTAGCAAAGGTTCTCATAGATTTTATGTAAACATAGTCCATGTTTAGCTAACCGGCCAAGGATTGTTTTGTACCTTTGGTATTGTTTGTCATTCCTTTCCCGAAGGCGGAGAAGGTTGATGGACTGGGTTTCTTACCTATGGAATTGGAGAGGTGGTAACCTCATTGTCCAATCCATGATTGTATATGAAAAGGTATAAATGTAAGAATAAAGAGAGTCTGTCTCTCTTCTTCTCTCCTGCCAGCCTTGGTGGCTCTGTGACTTGACTGAGTGCCTGATTCTTTCATGTCCGCCCGTGTGACATCTATGAACATTTCTTTTATCTAGGTTCAGTTTGGTAACCATGAAGTGAGTGTACTGAAGATATTCAAGGTTCAGTAAGCTCTTTTGAGAGTTACTTGGTGTCGAATTTGAGTTTGCTTTCAAATTTTAACCAAATTTCTAAAAAAATTTTTTTTTCACTCTGATCTGCATAAGAACAACAACCAGTATTAATGATTTTGTGGCTAGTAGGAAATTAAGAGCCATTTTGCTTTGTCAACAGCCCTTAATATGATTAAATATTACATTTGGAGTCACAGCTCCATGGGCACAGGACTGATCTTTATCTTGGGGCAAAACTTACCAGGCCAGATTCTCATATCCAATACCACTTTGACAAGTTGTTCTTATGAAGAGCTTTTGGATACATTTTGGACTAGAGTTACATGCAAATTTTAGGACCAAATTTGAATCATGGTTACCAACTGTACAGATAAGAGGTACAAAAGAACAGTTTAAATCATATCATCCCAATTTGTATCAGTCTCCCTTTTCTGGTTGTCTAAGGAGCAGACGTCTTCTTAACTCTGGAGCAGTGAATTCAAGGCTCTCTGCCAGTAGCTTTGGATTTGGTGAGGGTAGTCAGGACTTGGAATGACCCTTTCCACTCAGCTTGTAAGGTTACTGTCCCTCCATTCAACATAGACTCAGTCTCCAGGCTTGAATAGTTGCCAGTCTTCCTTCCTTCCAGATGACTTTGCTCAGTTCTAGATCTTTCATTGATGTAATCAGTTCAGCTTTTTGTGATGATACATTTGATGGCAAGGCTTTTCTCTTGGTTACCTGGTTCATGGTTGTCACTGCATAACCTGTCTTTTGTTTGCCATCTTGCATGAAGCTGCTCTCATCTGCATACAGCTCCCAGTCTGGCACATCCTTCAGGTCTGGTCTGCTGGAATAGGCTTCTTCCATGGTCTGCAAACCATCAAACTTACATACATAATCAGTTAGTGCTGGGAACAGAGACATACTAGGATTGACAGCAAACGTTTTCAGTATAACATTATTCAGTTTCAGTAGCATGGCAGAGGGTCCATGTCCTCCATGTTCACAGAACAAACTTACAAGGGGTTGCATGCAACTGTTGGATGGATCAATTCTTAGCTGCTGGATGGATGCAGCAATTTTCAGTTGCTGACTGCCCCAGTTCTCCAGTTTCAGGATTCTTTTACATAATAGCAAAGAGTCCTTGGTCTTTTTTACTCACAGGGATACAGGAGAAGATCTTTTTAAAATGTAACTCAGTAAACCATCCTAAGATATTTGTTAACACAGGACTCTGCTTACTTATAGCATGGTTTAAGGGAGCCTAAAAACGGCTTCTTGTTCTTTGGGCCCGTGTTTCCCTTTTGAGTGCGCACCAGAGCAGACAAAGAGCGCTCGCTGCCCGCCGCAAGGCTGGGGACAGGGCGTGGCATGCAGGCACCCCCGCCCAGGGGCACCCCCGGCTCGCCCGCGCTCGGCCCGTGCTGCTGCTCACAGCGGCTCTCGGGTGTCTCTAAAACAAAACTCGTTACTGTGGAAAGTGCGATAGGGCCGTTCCTGCCCGTAGATCTCACACTCACAGCCCGCTCCGGGCCGGTGCGGGCGGGGCCCAGGGGAGGCGGGCGAGCCGGGCCGTGGCTGTGCAGCGGCGGCCCCTCCTCCGCCGGAGCAGGGCCGAAGCGGCGCAGCGGCGACCCCGGTCCCGGTTCGGTCCCTGGCACCGCTCCCCCGCGCATCCCCTGGCCGTCACCAGGGCAATGGCAGGAGTCACCTCCGCCCCTCTCAGAGCGGCTGGTGCCCCGCTTCTATCACGGGGGAGTGACCGCCCTGCTAGAGGAGCCGTCCCGGGAGTCCGGGAGCCGCCCTTGCCTTAAAATCTTGGAAAAAACTTTCTACAGCTGGAACACAGGAAGTGGGGGCTTCTCCCCCTTCCCTTACAATGGTGCGAACCGAGCTTTCTCAGCCGCTCCACAAAACTTGTAGGAAGCAGGGATCTCTGCCCAGCCTCCCACCAAGAAGCAGGCTGGGCACCCAGCTGCTCCACAAACCTGTAGGAAGCAAGGATCTCTCCTCAACCTCCCATCAAGGAGCAGGCTGGACACCCAGCCACTCCACAAACCTGTAGGCAGTGGGGGCCCATCCCCTGCCTCCTACCAAGAAGCAGATCAGGCCTCCCCCGGCCGTTCCATGCTCAGATGTCTCCAGGCCAGCTTTCAATTCAAATTCTTTGGCTGTATCATTGTTCCAAATAGCAAATCTGCTGCCTCTTGTTTCTGCTCCTAAACTGCCATTACAATAACCATTGTTATTTTGATACTTAAACCACTTAGAGGCGCTCGATACATTAGTCCAGGATGTCCAATGATGCTGCTTATAAAATTCAACTCCTGTGAATGCTGGTCTTCCAGTAAGAATATAAGAGTTATTCCCAAATGTTGAGCCTACCAAATCGAGTTCTTGGGGATCCCAGGGCATTGACTGGTTTAAGTTATTAATTATCAGACCCGCTGCTATGGCGGTTTGATTGATATAGCAGAAGGGGCACTTGGCAAAGGTGGCATAACATGTTCGGTTTATTATACCTTTGTTTAGTATGGATGTGTTTTTACCCATCCTTTCCAATCCTACAATCTTAAGTATGGGACTCCTATCAGACAAGCGTGAAATGGATCAGACGGTGTTGCCATAGATAGGCAAAATGATGCCTGTCCTGTTTGATTAGCCCAGGTGATCCACATTTTCTGTCTGGGGTTTATTTTATGTAATCCAGAAACCTCATATAAACTCAAAACTATTAACATCACCACCACTGCCATGGCTTGCGTCTGTATTGCCATCTCCTTTTTTGTTCTTCCCAGTCCTGTCGATCTACCTGCCAACTACGAGGGACTTGCATTCCTTCCCCACAACAACTGTCTATAACTCTACTACCATTAATTAAGTTCCTACTTGCTACTCTTCTTGCTAACCTATATACCATATAACCTAAAATGCGTTGCTCTAAAGTTTCTAAAAGCTGCAAGTCTTGTACAAAATTAAACTGTCTAATCAAAGGTGATTGCAAAGGCTGAGGTGGATCAGGATGCCTGTGGTTTGGTCCCAATAAGGCACAGAGAAAGTCAGCCAGACTATATCTTGCTAATTGACCTGCACAGTGGTCACAGGAAAACACTGAAGGATCAATTGTCATTGGAGTCTGTCGACGGACTACTCTCCACGTTTCCCTGTTACGTCCCAGACAACGCACGCACACCCATGGCTTACAGGCCATGCCGTGTGTGGGGCGCGCGTCTGTTGCCTGATTCTGTAACTCTTTGTTGTCTAAGGAGTAGGGTCCAATCCCTTCTACAATTATCCCCAAATCTGCTAACAAATCAGGTGAGTTTGCTGACAAGGTGTAGTGTGGATTAAGTTGTCTCAGCAGTGGTGTCAGTGTTTGTTGGTATCTGGTTAGTCGCTGTCTCAGCGTTTCCAGGTTCAGCATCAGGGTGATATGGCTTAGTCCATCTTGCTGGTATCCAGATCAATCCGTCCCCTGTAAGCAAACACATATATCCTCTTCCTGTTAGTTTAACTGTGGCAGGACCTTTCCATTCACCTGTTTTTGGATCTCTATACCTCACTAGGATTCCACTATCCATCTGGCCGAAGCGCCAAGCTGTGTACCAACATTGGTGGTTCCTGACTATCTTTTGCTAACCGCAGATAGTTAAGCACATATAGGGCTTTACGTAACTTCTCTTGTGGAGACATACCCGAGGTTCCCCCCTTTTGTTTTAACAAGCCTTTTAACATTTGATGTGCACGTTCTATAATGGCCTGACCAGTAGGAACATGTGGAATACCGGTGTCATGAGTAATACCCCAGAGATTACAAAACTGAGCAAAGCATAAAGATCTGTATCCTGGCCCATTGTCTGTTTTGAGCTTTGCTGGGACACTGAGTACTGCAAAAGAACTGTACAAATGCCTTTCCACATGTCAGGCCATCTCCCCTGTTTGGGCCGTTGCCCAGATTGCCTGAGAAAAGGTGTCAATGCACATGTGAACATATTTGAGGTGACCAAATTCATTGATATGCATGACATCCATTTGTCACAATTGCAAAGGTTTCAATCCCCTAGGGTTAACTCCAATACCTAGGCTGAATCCATTTTCCTGACATGATGGACAAGACTTGACAATTCCCTGGGCATCTAATACATCTAATAATGGCATCCTGAACTGTTTTACTAGCATTTTGGCTGACTGATGGAAAAAGTCATGAGAACTGCGCCTGAGCAAAGGTGTCAACTGGTAAACCTGTCCATGCAGGAGCTACCAACCTATCGGCCATTTCGTTGTCAATAGCTAAACCTCTGTGCATGGAGTGACTGCGAATGTGAGTTATAAAATAAGGGACATTACGTTGGTTAACCAGATTCAATAAATGAGTGATGAGGATGTTAAAAGCCTGATTTTTCACTTCCCTTATCATTGCTCACTCAATATGTTTGACTACACCTACTACATACAAAGAATCTGACACAATATTAAGAGCAACTGAAGGCCAATAGCTAAAAGCCCATACAACTGCTTTGAGCTCAAGTGTTTGCAATGAGTCATCTGTATCACCCATTAAATTTTTCTTTTCCCATGTCCCTTGTTGTGAAAACCAGGTACAGGCCGCCTTTCGGGAATGCTTTCCAGCATCAGTGAAAACAGTGATGCCATTCAAAGGAGTCTCTGATAGACATGGGCGTTGTTCCATTACTTGTCCTTTTAGAAGAGTTAAAAGCTTAGAAGGAGGGTACTGGTTAGAAATAGTTCCTGTAAATCCGAGTAATATAGTGTGTAAATCCTCAGAATGTCGAAGACCCCATTCCAGGTAAAAATGGACCATTGGAAGAAATACAGTATTTGGATCTCGACCCAGAAGTTCAATAAAACGCATTCGTCCTTTCATGAGGAGTTGGGCAAAGCATTCCATTCTAGTCGAAACAGTTTTAGGAGGTTTGATGGGTAAAAAGACCCACTTGAGGATGTGTAGTGGCCGTGGATATTTTTCTTCCCACTGCATGATGAGAGCACAAGGATATTCCCAAGGGTTCCTCATAAGAGGTGAATTTCAGTTGACAAGGATGAGGTTCACAGGTAGCCCAGGCCTAATCCGATTGGCATGGCTATTGCCAATCTGTTGTGGTTTTGAGGTTTGGGGAATCGCAACCGGGTGGAAAGACCAATTTGTAGTGGTTTTAATGCGCCTATTTGAGTTTTTTGGCTAAATGCCAGCACACTTACCAAAATTATTTGATTTTTGCTGTGAGATAAGGATTAATAGTAGGCAAAGTAGGTTTATACTTTAAGGAATATAAAAAGAATTTATTAAAAGACTTAAAACAGGAATAATAATAATCAGGAATCAGAACAAAACCTTTATAACACATTTTCCCCCACCCCCCTCCTCTTAATTTCTTTCCCACTGACCATAGAAAAGGCAACACTTCAACTTGTAGTTAAATACCACCTCTGGAACAGTTTTTTCTCACTTCATGTAGGGAGAGAAGTTTTCTCTTGCTCTATTATGTTGTTTCTCCATAGGAAATACAGTTCCTATGGTTGTCAGCCTCCCAGTAAGCAACACCCCTAAGGAAAAGATTTGCTTGTTCTAGAAACCCTTCCCACTTCAGTAGCTTTCCCAGGGCTACTAGAAGTGGACATATAATGGTCATGGAGATACTCTTTTGAGGATGAACATTTCTATTACAGCAGCAACGAAACCCCCTTTTCTCCTTATTGGCAACACAAGTCTTCTATTATTCCTGGGGCAAGGAAATCTTATACACAAGAGTCTTAGTCCACTGCTTATACCTAGAACATTACACCCCCCTTTTTTCCCCCCTTTTAAACCATTGTTCATATATTACAGGGTATATTATAGCCGAGTTTATCAACATGTCTTTACAAGAGAAATTTTCAGCCTCAAGGCACTCCTCATCTCTTCTTTTTCTAAATATAAGCTTTGCTACATTCATTAACTTGGAGTCTTTATGTTGTACCTGTTGTAAGTGTATTCATTTCTTTTCTTTCTGTGTGGGGGGAAAAACGGATGTTTTCAAGTCCCATCTTGATATTGAAAGAAAACAGTTAATTTGTCTTTCAGCTGGGCGATGGTCACATGACCTCTGCCCACGTTGTTCAAGTGTAGTATACTCAGTGTTTGAGCTGAGGGAGAGGAGTTCATCTGCACCATTCTCCATCCAAGCTGCGCCTCACCTGCATGGGTTGGCGCGGCCGTATCCAAACTCTAGGGGGCCGCCCAAGCTCTCTCTCGCGCCGAGCCGCTCCGCAGAGCCGGCCCGGCAGGGCCGCATCTGAGCTGCAGGGAGAGGAGCTTGCCTGTGCTGCTCTCCCATGCCGGGCCGTGCCGTGGGGCCAGCAGGACCGCATTCGAGTTACAAGAGGGTCACCCGAGCTCTCTCTCCCACGCCAGGCTGTGCACGGAGCCGGCCAAGCCCGGGTTAGGTGGGGCGGAGTCAGCAAGGTTCCTTAGCTTGGGGCAGCAGAGTGAAGCCCCTCTCGGCTCGGGCGGAGCTGAGTGGAGCCGATTTAGTTCCCTCTCGCATAAAACCACTGTGAGGAACTGAAAGACTGGCCTGGGTTCCCCCTCCCCTCTCCACGCCATCCCGGCCGGCAGCCTCAGGCCCCAGAGGGCCTGGGAGGACCTCACCAGACAGCGCAGAGGAGAGAAGGACATTTTTCCTCAGTGAACCGGAAGTCTAAAAGAGAACTTCTCCAGGTTGTCTCCTGGTTTTATGAGTTTTGGAGGCAGAAACTGTAATACCTCCTTTTGGGTACCTCATTTCCAACTCTACCTCCTTTCTTCTGTACCAGGAATTTTTGACTACGGTTACCCCACAACACAATCTTATAGCTGATGCATTCAAGGGCTGCTCGATGTTCTGGTCCCAGTACTCGTTTATCGTTGGCCTGAGTAGTTGTTCCCAAAAGCTGTACAAATGGTTTCAAGTCGTCATTGGTAATTCCACATATTGTATGGATCCACTGAATATCCCCGACCAGTTTTTGTACGTTGTGCAGCGTCCAGACCTCTGTAGTAATTTCTACCTTCTGCGGGCATATTTGACTTCCAGTGATGATCCAACCAAGGTATTTCCAGGAGATTGTTTCTGCACCTTTTCTGGAGCGATTTTCAACCCCTTTGACTCAAGGGCTGTCATAACTTCAGTCAAGATCGGGAGATTGGCTAAGTTTTTCCCAGCTATTAAGATGTCATCCATATAGTGATAAATGATCAAGTAGGGAAACTTTCTTCTTACTGGTTCTAGGGCCCAAGCTACATAAATTTGGCACATTGTGGGCGAATTTCGCATAGCCTGGGGCAAAACAACCCAGTGATATTGTCTGGCAGGTTCAGCTTTGTTGATGGATGGTACAGAAAAGGCAAATCTCTCTGCATCGTCTTTATGCAAAGGAATGGTAAAGAAACAGTCCTTTAAATCAATAACTAAAATTTCCCAATCTTCTGGTATCATGGCAGGATAGGGAAGACCTGGTTGTAAAGCTCCCATGTCCATCATCACGGCATTGACTGCCCTTAGGCCGTGCAGTAGTCTCCATTTTCCACTCTTTTTTGGTATTGTAAATATTGATGTATTCCACTCGCTAGTGGAAGGAACAATATGATCTTCTTTGAGTTGCTCTTTTACCAGTTTGTTAACTTTGAGTAGCTTTTCACCGGTGAGCGATCACTGTTCAATCCAGACGAGTGTGTCCGTTTTCCACCTAATGTTGAGGATTGGCTGCTCCCCAGTGGCCGCTACTAAAAAGGCTGAGTGACAAGTGTAGTTTTCATTTGGCTCAGCCCCAGTATCAAAAATCATTCTCAAGGTTGTTCGATGGTCATCACGGGAACGTAACGTGACTGTCTTTTCTGGTTTGCCTCTAGTGATGTCTATCGCAAAAACACTTGAGGTGGTCCTGTGGATCCAAATCCCTTGTCTCCCCTGATGGCATTCCCGGGATTGGGGACACAAGAGAAAAACGGGACCAACTGAGCAATACGTGTACCTCGCGGGATGGAGACTGGTGGAAAGAGTATATAGACCGTTGCATTGATGCCTCCAGTATAATCTGAATCAATTACTCCAGGTAGTACAAAAATGCCTTGTCGACTAGTAGAAGAACGTCCTAGCAGTAGCGCACACAAATTTCTTCCTAGTGGTCCTTCAACATTGGTGTCAACCAGCTGCACTGCCATGGTGGTTAAGGTAACATCTACTGCTGGTGTGACATCCACTCCGGCACTTCCAGCAGTTGCGGAGCGGAGGGTGTCAAGGCTCCCTGTCTGTTGGTTGTAGTCATGGTCCAGGCCCTCTGCACGTGTGTCTGCACGCGCGGGGGTCTCGCACTCTGCTTCAGGTTTCCCTGCTTTCTACAATCTATTGCGCTGTGATCATCTTTTCAACATGCCTTACACCACTTCGGATCTACGCCGGAGAAGTGGCCACAATTAAAGCACCGTGTATTGGCAGCTACACCCCTCTTGTCCAGGAGAGGCTTAATAGCTCCGCTTATGGCGGCTGCAACATATGCTGCTTTATCTTGTTGATAGGTTCTGTCTGCTAGTTCAATCATATCAACCACCGTCACTGTTTTTGGTAATGTTCCGAGGATTTGTTGAGCTTTCTTGTTCATGTTATCAAAGGCTAGGATTTGGAACATCTATTCTCTCATGTCATCATCGAAGTCAGGATGCATCTTGATCGTCTGATGCAATCGATCAATGAATGAGGAGTATTTTTCATTAGGGCCTTGTCATACATGTAAGAAGGCTTGTGGCCCGCCAGGCTCAGGCATGGTACTGATGGTGGTAAGAGCCAGTTCTTGAGATCTTTGTAACACCTGTACTGCGCTTTGCATTTGAAGATTCACATTTGACCAAGGTCCTTCACCTAGCAGCTGTTGCGATGTAACTCCAAACAAAGGGTCGTCTTGTTGGCGAGGTTTAGCTGCCTTCTGCACACATAGCTGTCTCCATTGTCTTTCAAAGATTAATAATGCAGACAGAGGCAGTATAACGGCAGCAAGCTGTGTACAGTCATATGGTAATAATAGGTCACAAGTATACAAATAGTGTAATAACTGGGTGGTAAATGGCGATTGAATGCCATATTTAGATACTGCATCTCTGGCTTTCTAAAGTAGTTTCCAGTCAAAGGCTTCCCATCGTCTCTGTCCTCCAGGTTGCAGAGTAACAGGAAACGCTTGGGGGATAAACTGTCCCTCAATCAGGGCATCATGAATTATACCTTTACATCGTTGACTATGTTGATTGCCCACTTCTGGGTCCTGGAACGTCGGCTCTCCCAGACTTGGCAGAAGGGGGATCTGTTGTTGTTCGATCCCTACACTTCTCACTGGAGGAAGTGGGGGTTCGTGAAAGGAATACTGATGCTGTAGGTTTGTTTCAGTTGGTGACTGTCCTGACGGGGTGTTTACATTAGGCTGTCCAGTTGGATTTTGTATCACTAGGCCCTCTAACTTTGCGAGCACATCTTGCAACAAGTCTTCCACTACATCACCTTTTGTTTCTTCTTCCCTGATGGTTTGTAGAGGCTCGGGCGGCTGGCATTGGGCGGCTGGCTCAGGCGGCTGGCATCAGGCAGCTGTTATGGGGCAGCTGTTCTCCACCGGGTTTCTCTTTAATTTCTTCATTACTTTGGGTAACATTGGTGGTGGTGGTGGGTTCAGGTACAGGAGGGGCTGGAGGTGGTGTTGTTACAGAAGTGGGAAGCGGGAACGTCACTCGGGTCGAAAAAGTGGAGGTGATTGCTGTTTCAGTTTCTTTTGATTCAGAGCCTGATGGAGTTAGCACTGCAAAAACAGAGGCAGCTGCCTGCGTCTCCGCCTTCATTTCCTGCAGGGTCTCTGTTATGAGCTTCCAATGAGTGGAATATTTAGAAGCTTCCTTAGTGGCTGCTCCACCACTACTGACAGAGTTCCACAGTGCCTTCCCAATTGCCGCCCAGGCGGGTATCTGAAAGGCTACTCCCGCTCCCGAGATTAGTCCATGGTCCCAAGCCCACTTTAGGAGACTCCGAATAATGGAATCATCACATTTCAGTCCTCTCACAGAGATAATATGTTGGAGGAGGTTTAGGACTGCCTGTTGTTCCTTGTCCATCCCAATCTCCTCCCCGGCCATTTTCCTCCCCAGACGCATTGCGTAAGGGGCTTCTCGTCCTCACGGCGAGGCAACCGGATGAGGCATCCCACCCTTTCGGTGAGGCTTCCCACCCCTAGGGTGAGGCTTCTCCCATCTGTTATGATCTAATTATTAAAGTTCTTTAGAAATATTTCTGCTCGAATTAAGGTACAAACGAGACCATATGCCAATCAATAGTATGAATTTTATTTGATAGTAAATATGAGAGAAAGAGAGAGAAGAAAAGAGAAGAAAGGGGGAGTAGGGAGAAAGATGGGGGGACAGAGAGGGACAGGGACAAAGAAGTATCACCACTCCGTGGGTCCCACTGGTGTCCTGATGTCCTCTTCAGCTGGTCTCGGTAGTGGAAGTCCCCCAAAAGCACAGAATGCCATGGGTTAATATACACTCAGGTCAGGTGGAAATGTCCAGGCATGTCCCCCCAGGGGAGGGGGCAGCCTCTAGCAGCAGACTCTGCTTGCATCACGTGCACTCCTGTGGTGCAAGGCGTCTGGGGAGCACTTTGGGGGGTCTGTGATAGATTGTGACTCCTCCTCAGCTGCCTCTCACGTGAGAGTCCCATGGATGTGGCTTGTGGGGTTGGGGGTTCCACAGCTGGGCCAGTTTGTGTAATGGAGGATGAGTGTGTATTGCCTCTGATCAGAGGTTATGCCATCCTGCTCCCCCCTTCAGCTGGGGGGTAAGACTGCAAACTTGGCTTCTGTGAGCTGTGCTCTGCCCCCACCCCAAACTCAGCCAGAAATGATTCTCAGTACAGCTGGTGGCTTCAGCCTCTGTGGACGCATTCCTTTCCCTCAGACTGAGATGACTGAACAATAGGCTTTTCCCTTTATCTAATCTCAGCAGTTTGGCTCAGTTCAAAGTCCCAGTCAGGTATCTTCAGGGAGGCTTCTCTGATCAAAACTTTATATCAATGTTTGAGGCATGAACTATTTTCAGTCTCTGACACCATCCCACACGGCCCACGTGTGAGGCTTCCCACCTTTCGGTGAGGATTCTCTGTCTTCCCACACTTAATATGTACGAGGCTTCCCACACTCACTGTGTGAGGCTTCCCACCTTTTGGTGAGGCAATCCACCCCTTTGGTGAGGCTTCCCGCACCCTCTGTGTGCGAGGCTTCCTGCCGGGGCAGCAGGGATTTGGCCGGTTTACCCACTCCCTCAGTGATCTATTTCACCGAATCTCAGCATCTGATGAATCTGGGGGCCTCCTATCACGTCGGGTGGTATCACGCCAGGTGGAATCACTTCAGGTAGAATCACGTTGCGAGGCCCTCTATCACGCCAGTCACATCAGGACCACCATTTGCGGGGAAAATGATGGGACATCACGCCAGAGCAATGTGATCAAAGTGAAGCCGTTTTATTTCAGGCAGTAAGCATACTTATATTCTACAGTGTGCTAAAAATAAAGCTATGCGATAAGTTTTTCGTCTGCAGTTCACACAGTGTTTTCTCACACAAAGCTTTCACATGGTATTTTCTCTACTCTAATTAGAGCACTAAGTTAGTATCAGAAGGCTACAATAACAGTTTCATCTGCCAAGTTTCTCCTCAGACACCTGGGAATTATTTACAGTCTTTGCATCTTTCTTTCTCACAGATGTCTTTCAGATGACCTTGTACAGAGGCCTATTTCTCACCTAAAGATGCTGGATTGCTTACTTATGTCCACGCAGATGGAGATAGTTATTCTCCACACTTTCCTTTCATTTAGTGCTGCAAGGTCCCAGCCCTCTCTGGAATTATTATTTTCAGAGTTGCTAGGTTTCTCTCTAAACAACACCTATATATGCAATGTAGTACTGTTCTCACCTATTGGGTCACCACTTGTATATCCAAAAGCTGGTCATCACAGGTAGGTGCATAATATTAGGGCCTTGCAATTAATGGATTCTTACTCTGTTTGCAAGGTCCTATCTATTACCATGTTCCATTTACAGAGTAATAACCCAAGCAAGCAAATCACATCTAGGGTTTCAGTCAAAACACGTTCAATAATGCTCAGCCCTCCCATTTACCCTACACTCAAGTCTCCAAAACAGAACCTTAAACTGAACAGATTTATTTATGATGGGACTTAAGCTTTATTTTTCTAGAACTAAAAATAAATATCAATTTTGATTTTTTTAGAAATGCTTCAGATGTATTAATAACAATTAAGTTTTGAGGGAGTCCTTCCTGGTATTGTGGAGGCTTATGAATAACTACAAAGAAAGGTAGTAATGTCTTCACTTACAGCATTTTTAAACTGACATAAATCTTGATTTCCATGAAGATTTTTTTGCATTTATACAATTAAAGGAACTCAAAATCAAGCTATTTCAGATGATAGCTTTTAAATCTGACACTGTTTGCCCTCAAGAAAAGTATCTCACCTACAGCAGTTTTCTATAAGGAAATAAAAGTACATACCAGATGGGTTTGTGTTATAAATTCTTTTTAAATTATTATGGTAGCGAATTATGTGAACCCATGTTATTGTATCTTTCTTCTGTCTGGCCTCAGTGACAATACTTTCTGTTCCATCACTTTCACTCTGTCTTCTGTGATTTGTTCTTTTTCAGTAGAAGATACTTCAGGAGTTTCAGAGACAACATTGTATCCATCTGCAAATGCAATAATAGTTCAAGAACACACATGAAGTGGTTGGAATTCAAAAGCTATTTCTGCATTGTGTTGGAATTGATTAATCTGTAACTAGAAGTATAACTTGTGAAACTGCTTATATGTTTTCATACAAGAAAAATTATTTCTATTCTGCTTTAATATGAGTTGAAATAGCAAATAGCCTTAAAATTAGTTGAAAATTGCTTCTCAGATCATGGGCAGGAACCTTAGTAATCCTTGCAAGAAATTCAAAAGGGGTAGAGAGCAAGGTGCATTCTCTCTCTCTGAATTTGAATATAAAGCCATTATTTATACACATAGTTCATAGAGATATTTACTAAATGGAAACAACACAAGGAGTCATCAGTAATAACTGTGGCAGCTGAACTTCTCAGTTATGTTGACCCAAACTCAGAAGAATCAGGTACTCTGAAGTGTTCATTGTTAGTTTTAATCCTTCATCTTTTTTAGATATTAAGCACATTTACAATGACATATATTCTTAAATGTGAAATAAAACAAAAGATAATATTTTCTTTTGTGCTGCCTAAAAGTTATACTTATGCAGAAAGAGGAAAAAATTATCAGTACAGATATCACTGCATCACTGCTTATATTCAATACTGGTTTTTACTGTATTAGTACACGGATCTTTCAAAAGCACAATTCTTGTGCTGTTTCTCACTCCCAATTAAACAAACGTTATGTTAGAGTGATTCCTAACAGTAAACTTTCAGAAAACAATTATGAATGCTTCTACAAAATCTGAATGTCTCTATTATTCCTGACATTTCACTGCCAATGCTAAAGGTTTAAATGGCCAATATTGTCCTATAGATGAAAACTTAAATGTGTTTCACTGAGAGTTTTACAGAAAATATTCAGCGTGCTATGCTGATAATTTACATTTCAATTTACATTTTTGTATTTTGGCCTACTATTGCTTTTCTACATTTTCTATTCTTCTTTGCATTGGCTAACAGAACTATCAGGGGAAATACCTGCTGCATCTGCTAAAAGAAAAAATGATCTGTAATTATAAGCAAATGGAGCTAGTACAAAACAATCTGATGGAAAGTCATAGCATACAACACTTGTTTTCATAAACTGGTCAAAACATATATGTTTAAACACTGTACAGTAAGCAGACATGGCTCAGCTTTGCCAGCACCTATCAAGCAGAGCAATTCAGTCTTTGTCAGTCACTCGGGATAATTGAAATTAAGTCACTGAACCAAAATTTTATCACTAAATTAATGGTTCCTAGGTTAAAAATAAATATGAATATTTTGCCTTAGTGTTTATATAACATCTAGCAGTCATTATCTCAGAATTCCTAGTTTCACTGTCGGTAGATGAAAAACTTCCATTTCATCAACTCCTTTAGCCAAAAAATAAATGAAGAATTTAGAAATAACCAAGGCCAAGTTCTACCATGCTAGTGGAAGCATATCTAAATAATAATCAATTGGACTGGAAAGACAGTGAAAGTTTTCTTAGACTGACTTTGACTTTTAGAATACAGTACCCAGGCGGAAAACTTTGCAAGAGTTTGGGCTTGTTAGTTTTGGTGGGTTTTGTTGTTTGTGGTTTTGTTTATATTTCATTGGTTGGGTTGGGTTTTTTGAGGGATGATGCAAGTTGAGACAAGCTATTCAACACCAACATCTTCTTGCAAAATCAAGAGTAAAACTGAAACTCTCCAAGGGAAAGTTAATATACTTAGGGAAAAAATCAGTTATAAGTCAATCTTTAAAAAAAAAAAAAAAAAAAAAAAAAGCAGGGATGACTGATAGGGAGGCCAACATCTACTTTATATGTCTGGGGAAATCCTGTAACAAAGGACCATCTGTTTTTCCAAAATTATGACAGTATGTGCGCTCTGTCTTTCTGAGCCACAGTATGCAAACAATGAATTTTTCTTAACATATTGAACACATGCACAGGCTGATATTTAAAGACCCATGAGGTTTCTACTTAATATTTTGTATTGCTATGCATGATGAGGCTTTTGCTTTTACTTTCCAAAACTGATTTATAATTTTTCATAAATTAAAATTAGATTTTAAATGTACTACTAGATTACAAGGCATATATAGCTTATTATTTATTTAATTTTCTGATATTACTAGGTATAAAGGAATACCAGATATGAAATCTCTGTACGAAGAAAAAAGATCCATAGATACAAATTCTGGGATTTTTTGTTGCACTTCATCCATCATGCTCTGTTCTTTAATACTTCATTCCAACTAACAGCTGAGAAGCAAGCACAGCTTCACTGACCTAAAAATAACATTTATTTTATTCAGGACTTGTTCACTACAAAATTTATATAGATTTTAAAATCTTAGAGTAGCAAGATGAGGACAAAAAATAATTATTAAATATACTATATTTTTAAAAGTTAGGAAAATACCCTATTACTTTCTGACATAAGGTACACATTTTATTTAAATAAATCACTACTGCTGACAGCTTAATTACTACATAAGTGATTCCAAACCAGATATCCTCATCTGGATGCCACAGATGTCTGCCCATATGTCAAATACATGTGCACACAGATCATGTGCCATTTTATTTGCACTGAATCAAAGCTGAGGTAAACAGAGTCAGATCTGTCCAAGAGAGATTAATTGCACTATTCAGAGTGTGTCCATCTTAATTTTAGTAAATAAGACCCATGCCAGAAATTTCAGGAAATCTAATACTCTTGTTTGCATTGCCTTATTTACTTGTGTAAGTATAATAAGATGAAATGTAAAACAAACAAAAAAATTACCTCTTCAGAATATTGCACCAACCTGTGTAGCTGCTCTTATTGCAATCCAGGCTTGTACTTTGTAGACTTCTGATTTCATAGCCTCCTCAGAAGAGAGTTCTTCAGAAGAGGCCTCAAAATTATGTACCACTTCATAATCAGGATTCTAAATATATTACAGTAAAATATATTCTAAACATAGAAGAAAGTCCTCTGACTTATAAATTAATTGTTTTATTTGCAAGTTGTAAAAATTGGCATTGACTGTAAATCCATGGATTAATTGCTAAAAATGAAAAAAATTTCCAGAGCATACTAATTGGCTGCTCCTGAAAAAGAGTTTCCTCAGAGCAGCTTATACTATGGTCACTACTCTATACAGTGTTCTTATCATATTCCATTTTTTAGAGTCTTAATTACCTCTTTTCTCTAATGTTACACATTTTGCTTTCCATCTATGGCTTGTAGGAACTTTAATGTGGTTAAAGACACTTATATTTCCCATGCTGTGATTCATATTTGTATGGAAAAACTGAAATCTGGTAAAGTTAGCATTTAAAAAAACAGGTTTAAAAGTTAAGTATATTTTGCAAGGTACAAATTAATTAGTATACAATTGGAAATGAAAACACTGTTGGTTCTGTGTCTTCCTATTTTATACAGAAAAATATTTTAAATATTATCATTCAATGCAATAAACATCAGAGATAACATCAAACAAGATCAAATTCTATTATATGATTTCTTTGTGTGATTTTTCTAGGAGGACTTTAAGTATCAGTATAAGTCACTGCAAGTAATAATATGGCAAGGTGCACAGTATATATTTCCTGTTTTGAAGAGGCCACTACCCAAAAGATAGAAAATATACACTTGATTTGGAAGGCACCAACTTATCTGTCTGTGGTACATCCTCATTAGTTGTGGCAAGATACAAATATAATAGTGCTATTTCAAGGTATGCCTGTCTTATTAACCTGTAAGAAACAACACACATAATAATCAGCTTTACTATCAAAGTAAGCATTACAGTGATACAATCTGACTCCTGCATAAGACTAGCCAGATACCTCACCAAATAAATCGTTCATCCAGCCCTCATCATTTACTTTAAGTGTATCTTCTTTAAGAAAGCCATGGGATCCTGTTTTAAAGTCAAGTGAGTCTAAAATATCCCTATGGTATGCTTAACAAGTAACACCTTGATTTAACAGTACATCAAATATAATTTGCATTATTTGAAATAAATATTCCATAAATAAATTGCAAGTGTTTAGTAAGAAAACCTTAATTCT
Organism: Eopsaltria australis; assembly: GCA_034509425.1. Lineage (NCBI taxonomy): Eukaryota > Metazoa > Chordata > Aves > Passeriformes > Petroicidae > Eopsaltria > Eopsaltria australis. The sequence continues at coordinate 42,447 of JAVTVJ010011175.1, read as the reverse complement.
GCAAGGGAAGTGATCTTTCTGTACTGTTTGTCTTCCTTGCTCAAGTTAAGGCATTTATCCGTTGCCCTGGGTTCCCTGAAACACAGGTGGCTGAATTTGGGTATCAGGCAAATTGAGTTCTCAGTCAAACTCTTCCAAGAATCAGCAAAAATACCCACAATGACCAAAACAGACTTTTGTTTCCTAATTGGGTTCAGCTGAGGAACCTTCTTAGTTTTGAGTTCTGTACCAGAATGTTTCATATCTTCAGACAGTGCTCACCTATTCCTGCTCTCCTCCTATGTTTCCTTCTCTTTTCAGTGATTTTTACAATAGTATTGTAAACTAAGCAAAAATCATAGAATGGTTTGGGTTGGAAGGGGTCTTTAAAGGTCACCTAGTCCCACTCCCCTGCAAGGAGCAGAGACATCTTCAGTCCTCAGAGCCCTGTCCAACCTTACTTTGAATGCTTTGAGGTACAGGGCATCTACCAGTTCTCTGGGCAACCTATTCCAGTGAATCACCATTGTAAAAATTTCTTCCTTATATCTAGTCTGAATCTACCCTCTTTTGGTTTGAAACCATTACCCATTGTCCTATCACTACAAGCACTATTAAAACCTCTGTCTCCATATTATAAGCCCCCTTTAAGTATTGAAAGGCTGCCATAATGTCTCCCTGAAACCTTCTCTTCTCCAGGCTGAAAATTCCAATTCTCTCAGCCTTTTCTCACAGGAGAGGTGTTCCAGCCTCTCATAATTTTTGTGGCACTCCTCTGGACCTGCTCCGACAGGTTCACGTCTTTCCTGTACTGAAAACTCCAGAGCTAGGTGCAGTACTCCAGGAGGGATTCCACCATATCAGAGCAGAGGGGCACAATTACTCCCCTCAACCTGCTGAAAATCACCATACCTGGAGAATTTCTCCAATGTTTCTATTCCCTATAGGTTTATAACAGTCCTTTTATGCAGATTCCTCCTGGTTCTGCAGATTTCTCTAGATCTCACCTATGAATTTATTTCCCCAAGCATAGCAACAAACTCCTGCTCACATAGTTACTATTCTGGACAGATCCATATTGCACAGAGTTGGTTGTTTATATAGTGCAATAAATTCCAGCTTTAGTACAATTTTTGTAAAGCAAAATACAGAAGTCAGAATACTGTACAGTTAAAGCCTGAACAAACTAAGAAGATGGCAAATTCTACACTTGGTAACAATTTAGTTAAATTTCTAGTCTTGCTAACAAAAAGGGATGTGAGACGTCAAGAAACAACTTTAATTAAACAATCCCACAGATATCACAGGGCTTGTATAAATGTAATCAGGATGTTAAGTCCTCTAAAACAAGAAAGCTATGGTCCATTGATGTCGCTGTACATTCTTTTAGAAAGACGGTAGCAAATTAAATAAGAGTGTAGCAAATTAAACTTGCAAAACTTCATCACAGTCCATTTCTGCACCATCTTCCATCATGCTGTCTGCTTGTTGAGGTTTATTACTATGCTACTGCTTCTACATTCAGAGTTCTGGTTCATTAACTTAAGTAACAGAATATCCAAACAAGCAAGGTAAATTGCTGCCTTTACACTGTCTCTAACTAGACATGGCACATTATTCATTTAGACTGGTCAAGAAACAAAAAAACTAAAGTCCAGTGTATCAGAGCTGCTTGACAGAATTTATTGGCTGTCTTGGCTCAGCTCTTCAGGCATCTTCTAGGCTGATAACTAATGCCAAAGTCACTGTCCTGATATCTGTTACAAACACATTTCCTACGCTCCTGCCTCTGCTCCTCTGACTATTTCTGGCTGGATTTCTGTTATCTGGAAGGGGGCAGACCACAGCTCATCTTCTGAAATATGAATAAACCTCCTGTTTAATTGATAGCTCTGTTCCCAGTGTTGACAGACAGGGTAGAAATTTGGAAATAGAACAGAAAGCTGTAACTTTTCTGTAGCATTAAAAAATGCTTTTAAATGTTCTTATCACTTGTTTTAAATAAGAAAATAAATATCCACTTGTCGGGGGGCGAGAGGAGCAAGACGCCGACTCAATGTGAATGATAAATCAAGCTTGGTTTATTAGTACACAGCTACAGCTTATATAGCATCTTGATTAATTATGCCTACTTGTCACTACTTCATTGGTTAGTTTCAAAAGTTACAATTTACATACAGTTTATTCTGTTTACATTCTTCTTTTTGTTTTTTTCAGTTACAAGTTCTTCTTAGGGACTTTCTGCAGAGATCAAGGACACTTTGCTTTTGAGTTCCCTGTCACATTAGCAAGGCTTATGCCTGCCCTACTACTCGTCTCAGTTAAACTAGGCTTTGCTTGCACAAGCCCTTCAATGGTCTATGGCCCTGTTTGTGGAGCTATCCTCCAACATCCACTAGCTGTTCCCTACTGAAAAAAATTCTCTAAAACATAAAAGATCCTCCATAATAGAAGTCCCAGACCAAATCTCAAAAAACTGTTTAAAAATTATATTCATGTATGATTTAAATTCTTTTCAAAATTATATAGCTAGAATCTTACTCATATTTTTGACCATGTTGCTGGCTGAGCTTAATAGCTTCCAACAAGATTTCAACAGCTTGAGATGACTTGTTATAGCCTGCTTCAGCTATCTGGCATTGTATCTCACCTTAGATATAAATACAGAAAGTAGACTTTCAAGATGTTATTAATTTTTCTTCTGTAAGACCCACCCAATCTGTTTTGTCCTCCAGAAAAATTAAACAACACAGTACATTATCTATTCTTCTCCTGATGAGCAAAATCTTTTCCGGTTTGTTTAAAAGGCAATGCACAAGGTTGTATAATAGCTCTCTTCACAGAGTAGCTAAAATAACTGAATTTGGGAATCATAATGACCCCTAACATTTCCTGATCCCAATTAGCAGACCACTGTATATGAGGAGTTAATGAGCAGGCACAGGCCTGTGCTGTGCTGCACACACAGTATGGCCCTCTGGCCCGTGTTGTGCTGGGCACATCTCCCAGGATAAACACAGCCAGATCGCTGTAACAGAAAACCCTGTTGGCAGCATCTTCTCAGTACCTTTCTGTAAAAGTGAAGCAAGAGGTTCTTATGTGAACATGCTTTTTGTTTGACAGTAGAAAAGATGAATAGCACTGTTTTCTCTCAAGAATAGCTAAAAGACCAAAATGAAGCAACTTTTTCACAGACAGGATTTGCATGTTGTGCTACACCCGGATTAGGAGCATGTTCAATACTGCACAGTTTGGAGTTCTCAATAGAAGATTATTTATACTCTTTTTTCTTTTTTTTTTATAGTGTTAATTCCAAAAAATGGCATTCTAAGAGATACATTACAGTCTTCAATGTCTTTCTGGCTGGGATCCTCACAAACCAACACCTCTTGGAGCAAAACATAATGTCCTTAATCTCATTGGCCACTCCCTAAGATCCCTGATAATATACAGATGAAAATAGTTCTAATGCAATTGGAAATTATTTGTAAAATAATGCATACTGAACTACTGTGGTGCAGTACTAAACACAGGAGAAAGATCTGCATCCAGACAGTGAGAAATATCCAAACCTATTCTAGTTTTACAGTAAAATGTCTCCATTTTAAGAGACACCATGCATAACATTGCTTAGGATGGCACTCGGGATGTACAAACAGGGGTTTATTTACCTGTCTGAAAAAGAAGTTCAGCTTTCATAGCTAATTTTCTTGTTGCAGATGCTCTGCAAAGTTTCAATGCTGTTTCTAAATGCCTGAGAGCATGTAGCAATTGTAAGTGATCTCTCCTTGCAGCTGTAAAAGCTACTTTTGCAGCTAATGTGTGTCCTAAAGAAAGAAAAAACCAAAACAGTTCTTTGTAAATTATTTAGCAGACAACCAATCTATGCAAAAATGATCAAATTCCTTAGAATAAATGCTGCTACATATTTACTGTTACAATCCAATTCCCAAAAATTCAAGTGATTGATGGATATAAATACAAAACTATAATATTGTTTCACTGTTGTATTGATGCCTTTTTCTGGTCTTAGGAAATAAAGACTCAGACACAGTGAAAGGGTTGGGGGTTGTTTGCCTCGGTATTTTAATAGGATCCCGTTCGATGGCTTCTGCCGTCCAGGTAGAACACGCCGCAAAAAACCCCCTCCCCCCAATAGAGTATACAATTAAAGACTCTACACATTAGCTTATCTAACCAGAGGGCCCAATAAGGGGCCTGGGTGGGCTAACTTCTAGTTTACAAAATCTATCCTACTAGGAGACCTTGAGGGCTCACGAAAACAGGGTGTTTGGTCTCCAACTCTACGTAGTTTCAGGGGTGTTTAGTCTACCGGCCTCCTAAACACCATGAAACCAGGCTAAACTATCACCTAAAGCATCACAAGTATGCATGCTAATACTTGTGAATGTAGGGAACAGTGTAAGAAATATTCAGAGAAAAAGCAGAAAAAATCCTTCAGGCATCAGTATGATGCCACTGAGGTTTACCTAGGCCATTCAAAAGAAACCCAAGCTACACCAATCAACCCATTCATAAAATATGAGTGAAAATTAACTAAAACTTAAAAATAATGAGTTGTGTTTTTCTTACCAATTTTCATTTTGACTTGGGCTAACAAGTGAATATGTGGCAGGTAGATATTCTTTGCAGGTAAGACCAGTCACGCCAATGTGCTCTCTCTTTGCCATTCAATGGGTACATCCCAAACAAAAACCTATGAAAAGAGAATCCTCAGTAAAACCAAGTTGCACACAACAAATTAAATAGCAGTTTGAAAAAACTAAGTTAGGTATTGCAAAACCCTGTAACTCAAGTGTCTTGTAAAAGAGTGCTAGAAAAGGACTCAGTATTCCTGAACTCCTTTACTTTAGTGTGTACTTGTCTTGCAGAAGAGTCTTGTGATGCAAACAAACAATTTTAATGAACTCTTGATTGAATTTAATAACTTTAAGCTTTGGTTTTTAAAAGAAACCTCAAATCAGTCTTTAAGAAATAGATCTCATAATAACCACAGCCCTGGAAAGAAACTGTCATTTCTACAAAGAAATCTGACATCTGGTAAAGGCCAGAAAAGAAAAAGAAATTAGCATGTTTGGACCAGTCAAACCTTTCATTCATGGAGATAAGACAATGGGGAGACACTGTAAAGTGTCAATCCACTTGAAGGCTAGCAAGTCTCACAGTTGAAAGTTTGAGTCTGAAGTGATTCATATGATTCTTTATTACTTAGGTGTCCTGGGTTGACTGTATGATGCTTGTATCCCCAATCATCTGTCCTGCTTATGCCGGATATTAAGTTCTGTAGCTTTAAGTTAGGCCCAGAGAGACAGAGAGAGTGAAGAGAGTGAAGGGGGGGAGAGAAAACACGCACAGTTTGTCTACAGGAGTTGCACCTTACTCCCCCAGAAATTCCTTCAGAGACTGCGCTCAAAGCGGGGACAGTGAAAGAGAGATAAGCTCTCTGCGTGCTCTCGAAGTTCGCAGCGGAGTGCTCTTGGAGATCTCTCGGCTTTTGCAGGGAGAGAGAGACTTTGTTCCTTTTGCTGTTTTGTTTTTTCCTTCTGGGACTGGTCAGCATCTCTGTGGTCCAAGACATCAGGACAATCCCCCGGGGGCTCCCCGACTCTGCAGCTAGGCCTGGCCATTGGCCCCAGCCTCTGGAGGGACTGAGGCTGACAGAGCCACACGCACAGAAGGACTCCCTGGATCTACCATCTCTTCAGAGAAAGGAGAGGTTTCATTGTTTTATATCATTCAATTTTTTTCCATGCTTGTGAATATTCTGCTTGTTAAATAAATAGTTTTTTTCCACTTTTTCTCTAAGGAAATCTTTTCCCGAGCCGGTTTGGGGGAGGGGCAACTGGAATTGGCTTTTCTAGAGGAGACCCCCTCGGAGGTTTTCTCCTAACATTTGCCCTAAACTAGGACATTAGGGAAATAAATATTTCAATGGATTAAACTTCTGTTTTAGAAAATATGAGGAAAGAGTTTGATCTAAAAACTTTTCTCTTTAACCTGTACCAAGTTCAGGTAAAAATGCCTATCTATTTTTGGATCCCAAATAGGTAAATGGTTTAGTACTCTCACAAAATTCATGTCTTTAGATTTATTTTTTTAATTACATATTTAAATTTTTAAATGGAAATTATTTCGTCGTACCAATTGTAACAATCCATCAACCCAAAATATCATGCTACTTTATATAGATTGTCCCTGTTCAAATTAATCTAAGACACAGAGCTCAATTCTTGAATGCTTAAGAGTTAGGAATTTAATGAGATCTACACTCTCCCTGAGGTGTTGAGTACGAACATGTTCTTCATTGCAAATGGGAAAAGTGAGTGTTCTGCATCTCTTTAAAAGTCAAACTACCTATTTCATTTTTCACATCTGGATGTGTATTTTGCAACTATTCAATATTTTTAAATTCTGTGAAAATACCAGACTACACATGTGAGCATGCATGATGAGTATGGATAAAGAGTTTGGTAAGATGAACTACTTCTTTACACTATTCCAACATAGTTAAAACTGAAGTGATCAGTTACTAGGAATAGCCCTTTTTAATAAACTGGTAAAATAGCTTCCAGGATAAATAATTAAGGCTGTTGGAAGGATTTGGAAATGCACCAACATGTACTCACTGCTTCGATGGTAAGCTCATGTGCCAGAACAAGCAAGTTTAATGGATCCACTGCAGAAGAGCAACGTTCTGAATCTTCCACTCTTTGCAGTGGCAGTATGTCTGCCAACAGAAGCATACTTTTCACAAGAGTGAAAGAAACTAGCATGGAAATTGATGTATCCTCTTGGAGTAAACTGATGATATTCTGTTTGGACATAGACAACATAAACCAAGGCAGTTACTATCTTCCTGTCTATTTATGAGGACAAATCACACAAAGTAAAAAAAAGTCTATTTTAGAGGCACTATTTCAAGCTTATTTAATGCTGCCATCAGCTGTTCTGACTACACAAAATAATGCATCAAAGAAAAGCGATCAGTTTCTCCTTTGTGCTCAAACCTGCAAAAGAAGTTTAATGTCTGCCACAGGGCGTTTTTCTTGCAGGTCAAGAATAGCAGCTTGCACCATCATTTCAGCCTGAGTCTCAATATCACCAAAGGCTTCTTCCTCTAATATTGCTTCTTTTATCACACTTCTGTGCTCAGCCACATCATTTCCTAAAAGAAGAGAATTTATGAATAGTAAAAATACAATAGAAAAGACTTTGTGTTCTACCATTCTTAAGTATTTCTACACTGTTACAGAAACTGTGACATTATAAATTCCACATTGCACATGTACAATTTTATCAAATTTGTGTCAAATTTACTTTTAAAACAAAGAAAAATCACTTAGTTTCTAAACTGCACTGTTTAAGTTCATCCAAATGTATGCTTTTTATGCAAGCCACCAACATAAATATTAAGATATTTTAGATCTGTTCTACTTATTCAAAAATCTGATTTTAATTAAAATCCCAAAATAGTAACAGCCTTCCAAGCAATTATCCAGAACGGATTAAGTAAGGGTTTGGCAACAGACTTATACTGATTTTGATATTTAAGTGAGCATCAGAGTTCATAGAACCAAAGAATGAAAACCATTTTATTCATAACCAAATTTTAATAAATGTATTTTGCAATATCTCTCTCTTAAATCTTTAAAAAAATAATCTGGAACATTTTTAGGAGCTATGTGGGAATATTTCATTTATTGGAGATATAGAAAGCCAAAAATATTTTGAGACTTTTAAAACCAGAAGTACTCAGCAACGGGGCTTTTTAAAACAATCATACTTTCTTAATTACACTAGAACATTTGAAACTTTTAGACACAATTATAAAAAGATAATGACCATTAAATGAAAATTAATATAATACCTTCTGTTTTCATGTTCTAGGAGAGAATGTACTCATAAATATATTTTCCTTATTGGATTGGATGAATTTAATACAAAGAATTGTTCAGTGATAATACAGCCCCAGAATGAATGCTAATATCTTTTAACTATGAGTAAGAATTGTGTCTGTATAGGCTCACTTGCCCATTATAATCCCAAAATCTAAAGCAAGAAAGAGTAGTACCTTTCACATCACCAACACCACATATCTGTGTCACGAGTGCAGTCACTAACACTGCTCGACACCTCAGCCACAAATGCACATTCAGGTGCCCCTGTGCTGTTACATGGGGAGGCACTTGAACACTTTCAGTGTTGGAGTCCTAACAAGTTCCAAAAGCAAGAAAAATGTTACTTCCTGAGTAACATACTTTACTACAAACAAGGCAACAGGGCAACACCAGTCTAAAATAAATTAAATTAATAAAAATAAATTACAAATAGTAGTAACATTCTAAACAGAAGTTTGTTTGAAGGGTAGATACATATTTTTAATAACAGGAAGCCATTTATGATTTACATTTTAATACATATAAAAATTATTTCAACCACTGAATATTAAACCAATTTTTATGTGAGACTCCATAAACATATATATATATACTATATTTGTTATGAATAATAATTCTAAGAGTTTGGATTTTATTCCACTCAAACAGGAACATTACACAAAATTCGAAAGCACATAAAAGTCTAATTGTAGAGCAGGATCAGTATCCATTTCTGGTACCTCAATAATGACTAGAAAGAAATTTTTAGGTTTTGATTTCTATTTTTTTGTGTTTCTGGTGTTTAGAAACAAATATTAGTGTAATGTAGTGCTACAAGTGTTGCATCATGACTGACTTCCATTGATGCAAATGAGGAAAAATATCTTTAGCTCAGTTACTGTCTACAGGACTGTCCTAAGAAAGAAGAGGAGCAAGTGCAGAGAGACAGAAGTCCCTGATATGCAACACAGAAAATAATTACATTGCATGCAAGAAAGTCCAGTCTCAATAGACATTACAAAATCTGACTGCACAATCTCATTGCTCTGTCCCTGTGAGTCAATTTGACTCACTGTGTACTCGAGAGTGAGTGTGTGGTGTGTGACCAACAGGCTTTCCAAAGCAGAGGTCAGAATCCCTATGTGATGGACAACAGAAGTCACCTAAAATCTTGCTCACAGCAATGATGTGAAATGGTCCATCTGGCTCTTTGAAAAAGAATTCAGTTTTCAATCAGAAAACTCAAAGTACCTTAACTGAATAATGCAAGATTTTCAACTGATATCTATTTTTTTCACTTCCTTTTTGTCTGGGGGGGTTTTAAACAAAAGAAGATTATCGTGCTGCCATTTGAGAGTATAAAAATAAAACTGTAATTCCTAACCTCATACAAATTACAATGATGACTACAGACATATTGAGTACACCTTAGGCAAGCAGGTATCCAATGCATGTCAAAGATCATTTTCTCCTCAGGTTAATGGTAACCACATAATACAAATGACTGCTATGTTCCAATATTATGAAAAAAATTCAACACCTAATACAAGAAAAAATCATATACAGAGAAAGATAAGTTTAAAACAAATATCCACACATACCAAACAGTCCCTTTCATCCTTTTCTACTTGAAAATGTCTCACATCTGTGCTAAAAACTTTTGCGTCTTGAAGTCAAATTGCAGAGAAAGCCAAAGGAACACTGTGGTATGGAGCAATATTATTTAAAAATACTAATTATATTCACCACTTCATGATTTTATTAAAATAGATACTTCATTTTTCACTATGTCAGAGACATAAATCAGTAGTTATCAATTTTTGCTTCAGTTAAACAAGATTGCACTCTGACTATTTTCTGAATTTGTAGGCACTGCATTATGAAAGTGACAAAACAGCAGTAAGAGAAAACGTTTTGCCAGTAACAGACATAACCTGATAGTATTTCACTGTTAGAGTGGTCAGGCATTGGAACAGGTTGCCCAGGGAGATAGTGGAGTCACCATCCCTCAAAGAGTTTAAGAGGCATCTGGATCTGGGTGATAAAATTTAGTGGTTTAGAGGTCACAGTGGTGATGCTGGGTTGATGGTTGGACTTGATGAGCTCAAGGTCTCTTCCAACCCTGATGATTCTATTATTCTATGAATAGCATATAAGCTAAGATGTATCATATTCTGTTGGAGCAATCAAAACAGAACTCCTTTATAACTTCCAGTTACATACAGAATCATAAAATCATTTTGGCTGGCAAAGACCTTTACGATCATCAAGACCAGCTTTTAGATCGAGTCGAATCACTAGATCAAAACCAACCATGACATATCTGTCTTCAGGAATAAGTTCTTAGACATTAGAAGATGTAAAAACACTGAAAATTTCAAGATATATTAGGAGAGTTCTATATCATCCACAACTAAGGTTAATACCTTCCTCCCTACAACTTTTCCAGGCTATACATGATTCCTTCTGGTAAATCCACATGGTCCAATACTCACAGGATCTTAGTAAACACCATGAAGGTGATGAGGCGAAACCTCATCAGTAACAAATCACATGGCATTGCATCTACCGTACCCCCTGCCCCATATCCTAAATTCTTTTCTGGAGTTCACTCTGAACAGCACCTAGAAAGATACAGACACCATTAGGACTGGGGCAACATTCAACCCCACATGTCCAAAAATGATGGGCTTGGATCTCAAATCATTGTCAGGTTTCTTAATGATTGCTTTTTCCTGGTCTTAGGAAATAAAAGCTCAGACACGGTTAGAGGGTTGGGGGTCATTTACCTCGGTATTTTAATAGGATCCCATTTGATGCATTGCTTCACCCAGGTGACAGGGTCGCAAATGTCCTCCCACCCCCCAATCAAGTATACAATTAAAGACCTTACACATTAGCATATCTAACAAGAGGGTCCAATAAGGGGCTTGGGTGGGCTAACTTCTAGTTTACAGAATCTGTCCTGCTAGGAGACCTTGAGTGCTTACGACAATAGTGTTTGGTCTTCTAACTCTATGTAGTTTCAGGGGTGTTTAGTCTCCCAGCCTACTAAACACCATGGACCTGGGCTAAATTATCACCTAAAGCATCACAAGTATGCATGCTAATACTTGTGAATATAGGGAATTGCGTAAAAAGTATTTAGGAAAAAAGCAAAAAAACCTTCAGGCATCATTAAAATATTAACTACTGGGTCTTTTCCCTTTTTTTGCTGTCTTTATAAGCACTTAGATAATGTTCAAATTTCATTACATATACAAAAATGTGTATCTATAGCAGCAGACTTTGTGAATGCAATTAATTTCATGATATGAAGACATCTGCAAAGCCATCATAGACAGAAGATCTTTTTTGTAACAGGAATTGTTGTCCAGAGAACACACTACTCAAAATATTCTGGGAACTGCCAAAATCAATGTCTCCTTGTATTGGTTTTTCCCCATTGCACATTTTCCTCTATGTCTGTAAATCTTTACTTTCCTACATCTCCTCTAAAGCATTTCTGAGTTTGGTTTTGGGGGTTGTTTGGGTTTTTTTTATAATGACATTTTATAAAAATGTTCTCTGCCCACAGAAACATTTTTCTAATAATCCTAAACTACCAGAGAGTATCCCTAGCTCACCACTTAAAAGATTTTTCAGCAGGGTAATTGTTAAAAATGTATAACCAAAGTTCTTATCTATGCTGGTTTTTACATAGATTCTCTTTCCATAGAGATTGGCTGCTATGAAGCATATGAAAAAAAATAGAAAAGAATTATTAACGCCTTTAAATCCTATTTATGCTGCCAGAACAATATAAAGAGCTTTTAATGCAAGAGAGAGTCAGGGTCTGTGTGAAATTACTGCTTTTGAGATGTTCTAGACTAATGGTTGCAAAGGCTAAGATCTTGCACAAAGAAGCCTGAACAAGAGCTGCACTACTAAATTACACACATTATTCTGTCAACATATGTATAAAACCACAGGATGGATAACCTCCTGTTAAGATAAGAGAGCAGTTAAAGTCTTCCTGTCATTTCTGATCCTATCCTGCTTGTTGTTTTTGTGATGCAGACCTGGATCTATTACACCAATTCAGCACAAATAGACCCCAAAGTAACAATGAGAACCAAAGCCATTAATATCTTCGCTTTCACCTTTCAGAATTCAATCCTCATGAATCTCCTTCACCATTCCTTTACCTCAGTTTTATTCAACAAAATGAAAACAGAATAAATAAATGTTGAATTTGAAGCTAAGTATCTCCATAACAATGGAAAATGTGAAACAGAATTCGCTTACAGAAGTAAACAGAAAAAAAGGATAATGCAATGATGTACCCCAACTGCTTTTCTTTTTTTAAGAGTTCTCCCCGGAAACCAGTCATCAAAGTTAAAATTACAGCAAAATCTTGTGGCCGTTGGCTTGGGCCGGCCAGCTGACCACCAGGGTTTCGGACAGCAGCCCTACAGCGTTTACAGCCAGTGTCCCTGCGGGTACCCTGCCATCAGGGCTCTTGCCCTTTACCGCAGGCTCGTCCACCCTTTTTGGTAGCCACTGAACCAATGAGCCAGAGTATGGAGGGAGGGTTCTCTCACCTGGGATAATAGAGACACCCTGTTGCAAGCTCTCTGGGCACCCAGGTGAAAGACCTGGGGCACCTTCTGCATCAGACTTTTATTGAGGGATTACAAACCAATCACTGATGGGCTTGGGGGAGGAACTAGGGAGGGGTCGGGGGACAGGAGCCAACTGGGAAAGGAAGGGGGAGGACCAGGGAAAACTGGCAGGGGATAATACAATCAAGTACAGAGTTCTGGAGCCTAAAGGTGATAAGACAGAAGAGTGGCAGCTGAGGACAGTGTAGCCAGCCCCCGGGAAGCCCGGCCCATCCACAGGGCAAACCACCCCGGGCTCTGCCCCAGGGGAGTCCCCAGCCCCGGGCTTCCCAGTGGGGGGAAAAAGGGTTTTCTGGGGACTTGGAACCACCACAACAAAATATGACTTTTCTTAAACATTGTTTGTGATGCTATGGTTTACATCTCAAGTACCTTGGAGAAGGTACAGCACATAAGAGTATAAATAGGCTATTAACAAATATTAACCTAACTTCTTCATCACCACTGCCTCCAGTTGACTGCTCTTGTCAACATTTAGCAACACATAAAATGAGGCTGTTTTTACCGACGAGCTTGCATATACATTTCTTAAGTAAAATATTAACCATAATGATGCCTTAGGTTTTAACTTTTTATTTTTCTACATCAGGACTGCTCTAGCGTATGACTCTATGACTCCATAAATTGTCAGCTAGTGTTCTGTTACTGTTATTTAGATGAAACAATTTCTCTCTGGGCCGGAGTTTCAAGAACATACTGTTTTTCCAAAAGCCCAAAATGTAAACATCCATGGACAACAGCAAAGAGAAGAAGGGGACAAACTGGGGATGGGACTTCAGGACCCGAAACTGTAATTGGACAATGGGTTTCTGATATGCAGATGGACCGAAGGCATATCTGTCCAAAAAGCACGTGCTAGGTGTCCATTTTGGGTGTAGTCTCTGCGAGACTCCTGCATGGCCCAAAGTGTACCTTGTTTTAATAAATACTTCTTTTATTCTTTTAACTCTGTCCAGCTTCTGTTTCAGGTCAGCCTTTCGTAAGGCATCAGTTTTGGCGACACTCCGCTGGGACGGGAGGCTTCTGAAAAAACCCCTGGACCCAGAGGAAATCCAGCCCTCGCCCCCTCTCTTCACCAGCACAGGAAGGGGAAGCTGTGACCACAGTCCAGACGGTATCAGAGTCGAAGGATCCTTGGACCTGACATGGAGGCACGTGAGTAACTGAATAAAAGCAGTATTCTGTTTGTTTTAGTCTCTGAGGGAGGGGTCAAGAGATTGTTGACCTCTTGTAATTTGTTTAGCATCTCTGGAGCTCAATAAAGTGTCCCAAGGGGGCTGTGGCTGGCTTGCTACTTCCCCTTCTGGTTGCTTTAGCTCGTGAGAGCTTAGTGCTGCAGTAGCAGCAATTTGGCTTGGAGCCAAGGTTGGGGCAGTGGCTTAAGCTGCTGCCTGCTGGCACCAAACTCGGGAGTTCGAGTCCTCCCTCTGTTGCCTTCTTGCTATGAAGGCAGGCGACCTGGTTTAAGAACGACAGCACGGCAGCTCGGCCTCACTCGAGCCACTCGGGCCATGGACTCACAGACACTAATGTGGTGGATGGTTAAATGGCCTTTATTATCTTATCTCATGAGGTTAAATAGTCTAGGGGGCTTCACTACGTCAGAAAGGGGACGGTGGGATAGCTAGGGTTAGTAAGGAGTGGAAAACTACTGGGTTAGGAGGAGTTGCATTCATCGGGTGATCTCTTATCATGCAGGAATGAAGGGAGAAGGATTCCATGCTGCCCTCTGCTTTCCGTCACATCGCGAGATCTTCCGTCCGCCTGTCCCTATCTACCACACTTCCCCCCCCTTTTTTCACAAATGAATGAGGTAGTCATAGATACATGTATTGAAGTGAGGTATGAGGTAGTAACTTGACAAGGGAAAAGGGGTTTGGTATACCTGAGTAGATTTCGCAAGGCAAGTTAGAAAAGTCTTGCGATTGACAGTGTTTACAGTTTGGATTACAGCATTTGTTGATGTTCTAAAAACAGAATGTTGGCCCGTTCCAGACGGGTCTGGATAAAAGAGACTAGTTTGTTCAGCAGGCATGGTCCAAAGGTAAAAGCTAAAAACAACATTGCCAATGGACCTACTAAGGCGGAAATTAGTGTGGTGAGCCATGGTGATTGATTGAACCAGGACTCAAACCAGCTCTGTTGGGCTTCCTTGTCTTTCTGTCTCTGAGCTAGCCTATCTCGGAGCTCTGCCATGGAGTCTCTGACGACTCCTGTGTGGTCTGCATAAAAGCAGCATTCCTCTTTCAAGGCGGCACACAAGCCTCCTTGTTGCATGAACAAGAGGTCCAATCCTCGCCTGTTCTGCAAGACCACTTCTGAGAGTGAGGAAACTGATTTCTCTAGAAAGGAAATGGATTTCTTGATCTTCTGCAAGTCCTCATCGATGGTCATTTGTAGCTGAGACAGTCTTTGGTGTCGGGTCGCAAGAGCTGAGACACCCGTGGCCGTTCCGGCTGCTCCCAGGCTGAGCAGCATTGCAATAGTTACACCTGTTATCAGTTCTCTTTTGTGGAGCCGGTCGGGTTTCTCAAAGAGGTGGTACATCTCTTCGTCTGTATGGTACAGGACCCTAGGAACAATTAGAACTTGGACACAAAAGTCAGTGGAATCATTGAATTTGGCAAGAGACACACAAGGACTCACTCCAGATCGCTGACAAACCCACATCCCAGATGCGGATGGAACCACCCACTTATTCTTTCTGTTGGGCTTGACAACTTTGGTGCAGATGTTGCCTTTCTTTGCTAAGGTTGCATTGCCAAAACATCTGCCTGACCCGTGACTTGACTCAGGGTGATTCCTCTGCGGGGAGTATCCCACCTGCACTGGTGAGGGGAGTCAGCTGTGGAGTAACTGAAGGGGATATCTAAAGCAACTCCTTCGTAGAAGGGGGGTTTGACATCATAGCAAAGCCAGCAGGAATCAGTTAGGTTCGGGTTGGATTCGTTCAGGGAAAGAAAGGTAGCTTCTAACATACGAAAGATTGGGTCAGGGTCAGACTTGGCTAAACTACTTATCTGGGAGGCATCTGCATGACCGATCAGGGTATCAGTGACTTTTGTGGGCAAGGCTTTGGAGTGGGTTGTGTTTTTCCCTTTTAGTACATCTTTAATAACTTTGTTTGGCCCAACCGCCCAGGATGCGGGGGGTTGGAGCTTGATAATTCGCACATTCACCCACTCTTTGGATCTTTGAATGACTACTGTCTACGTCTTGCTTGTGGCCCAACTAGGGTGATCTGGCTGCAAAACGGTCATGTTATAGTCAGTGCACTTCTGAGATTTAGGGATTTTATGATAGTTTCGATAGTATTTTTCTTGAAGGATGACAGGTTGTTTACAACCAGTTGGAGCCTAGGTGAACTGTAAAAATTCATCGGGCTTTTGAGGTTCCCACCGAGGTCTCGATGGTCTAGCATTTGTAACAATGGTTTCACAGCCCCAGTACCCACAATATCTCTACCTTGGATAATTGCAGTACTTCTTCTCTGGGTTTGAGGCTGGGCACTAATAGGATAGATGCATACTTGTAACATGAGGGGAATAGGGGTTTATTTTTGGTTTTCCAGGGAACAGATCGGAAATGCGGATCACAAAGGATGGGGCGTTCGGTGTGGTGGTTTCTTTGAGCACTTTGTCATTTGACAGGTGTTGCATGACTCACCTGAATGGCTGATGAGAGTAATGGTTTGGACTGGCTTGTCTTCTGGTAACAAGCCCCAATAGCAAAATCACACAAAAACACTGTTGACGTTTGGGTTTCACTGGTACAGAACTCTTGGGTGCTGCTTGACGGCCTGGAGGTCTGTCATTTTCCTCTGGAACAGGGGTGTACGCTTTACGAGGGTGTCCCACGAGCATGTCCCGTAAACAGAAACTCACAGTTCTCATTAGTCTCATTCTGCTCATTCTGAAGGTCTGGCTTTACTGACCTCAGTGGACACCACTTGATTTTGCTTTCTTTTTTGACAGCTGCGTACCCCCGCCCTGTGAGTACCAGTCTCCAGCCCCGTTCCCATTCGCCTAGTTCATTTTTAATTATGACTTGTGGGCCCTCCTCTAATGCTCGGGTGGCCTAGTGTTTTTGAGCGGGACAGTTTGTTTTATCCTCCCTAGAGAATTGGTTCAGTGCTAGCAAAGCGGTTGCTAGTATACGTGCTTGGTCCCCTGAGGGGATGGAATTTTCAAAGCCTTCTGCTTTTGCTAGTACTTCTAACTTGGCTTTCAGGGTCTGATTTGCTCGCTCAACAATGGCCTGCCCGGTGCTGTTATATGGGATACTTTGCACTAGAGTGATGCCCCATTTCGAGGCGAATTCTTGCACTGGTTTGGAGATAAAATTGGAACCGTTGTCAGTTTTAATCTGTTTGGGGATGCCAAGCCATGCCATGGCTGTCAGCCAGTGCTGAATTGTGGCTCTAGAGTTAGTTTTGGGGTGCTGCGTGGCCACAATTACTCCGCTGTAAGTGTCCACTGTCACTGCAAGCCACGCCCGAGGCTTCAGCAGTTGACATAAAGTGAAGTCTGACTCCCAGATTTCTGAGGGCTTGAGACCTCTTGGGTTGATCCCACTGGACCATAGGGGTAGCTTCTGGCAATGAGGGCAGGTGGCCACTACATGCTTTGCGTCTGCTGCCGAGATCCCGCATCTCTTCGCCAGTGCCTTGGCTCCGATGTGGAGTGACTCATGTAACTGATGAGCTTTTTGTAGTGTCCACACTCCCTTTGCTGCGGTATCTGCCTTGTCGTTGTCGGTCTGGAAATAACCTTTAACTGGGTTGTGGCTGTTGATGTGGATGACAGACACGGTGCCCTGTCGCTAGGAGAGTGCTTCTTCCAGCATTAGAGCTGCTGCAGATGTTGACACACCTGGTCCTGACATGGCCAGGCAGAGCCTTGCCACGAATATAGAGTCTGTTACGATGTTGAGGTGTTCTTCTTGGAAGAGTCCACACGCCAAGACCACTGCTGTTGCCTCCATCTGTTGCACTGACAGTGTGGGGTCACGTGCTTTGATGCAGTGCCACTGTTCTCCCGTCTACCACACCGCCGCTGCGGTTGAAGTTGTAGAGGAAGCGTCTGTGAAGACCGTCGGTCTTGGTAGCGGTCGGTCCGCGACCTTCGGTGGCACGTCTATGTCCACAATGGTCAGTAGCTGGGTCTAAGGTGGTTTGGCGGAGTAGGAGATTTCTCCTGCAAAGCCTGTGAGAGCAAGGGCTAGGTGCTCCTGTGTCGTGGTTGATTCTGTGATTGGCTGCTTGCGGAAGGGAAGGTGGATTCTCGTCGGCTCGGTTCCCAGGTGTCTCAAGGCAAGTTTTCTGCCCTTCGTGATGAGGTTGGCGATGCATTCGATTCCTGGGGAGAATGCACGAGCCGGTTTTCCAAGGACTATCCACTGGATCGGTCGGGACTTCTCAGAAGGCCCTTGGGCTAGTGCTCCCACTCCTCCCTTCGGTGTAAAGTGGACGTATAAATCAAGCGGCATGCTTGGGTTCCATCTGGCAAGGGTGCTGGTGGACACCTGATGCTCGATGAAGTCAAGAGAGCTCGCTGCTTGTGGCGTTAGTTGTTTGGGTTCCCAAGGGTGCTTGCCTTTCAGGAGCTCATGCAAAGGGTCTATGATCTCGGAAGGAATCAGGACGATGTTACGGAGCCACTGCAGGGATCCCACGAGGCGCTGCACGTCATGGAGTGTCTTGATGTCTCGGCGGACTTTCACCTTGGGGGGTGTCACGTAGGAGCTTGTGATTCCTACTCTCAGGAAGGTCACGCAGGGTCCTTTCTTGATCTTCGCGCTCATGATCTTGAAGCCGTTTGCTTGGAGAGTCTCCGTGATTGTGGACACTAAGTGATCCACTTGGCTTGCTGATGGTGCAGCGACGAGGATGTCATCCATGTATTGGATGATGGTTGCAGCGGGATAGGAGTGTCGGACTGGCATCAGTGCTTTGTCCACGGTGATCTGGCATATGGAGGGACTGTCCACGAATCCTTGAGGTAATACTTTCTATTGAAAGCGAAGGTTGGGTCTATTGCCATTTGGGAACATGACAGAAAAAGCAAAACGTTCTTTGTCTTCAGGGTGCAGACGTATTGAAAAGAAACAGTCTTTAATGTCCAGCACTGCGCATGGCTGGCCTTCGGGGATAGCTGAGTTCATGGGCAGCAGTGTCTGAACTGGGCCCATGGGTCTGGCTGTCTTATTTACTTCTCTCAGGTCATGGATGAGACGGTAACTTTCTCCAGTTGGGGAATTACAAATACAGGGGTGTTCCACGGGCTGATGGAGGGTTCTATGTGACTCTTTTGTAGTTTACGGTCAACCAGTTCTAGCAAGGCTGCCATTCGAGGCTCTGACAGGGGCCACTGCTCCACGTATACAATTTCTGATGATTTCCAAGTCAATTTAATTGGCAGCGGTGGATGAACTGTAGTGGCCCTCATGGTAAATTTGTCATCCTGACTCCTAACAGAGCAAGGATGTCTCTTCCTATCAAAGGTGGAGAGTTCTGTAGAATGTAGGGGTAGATTGCCACTGTCTGTTCTGGTCCCTTTTTTGTGTGAAGTGTTATAGCTATCAACTGGGTGCTTTTCCACGCCCGGGATGGCCCTCCCACACCATTCACTGGGGGGACTTCTGTAAATTGCCAATGTTGTGGCCAATGTGCTTGGGGAATAATTGTACAGTCTGAACCCGTGTCTGCCCAAAACTGAAGCCCTATGACATTGGGATCCTGACTGCCATAGAGGCGGTATGTCCCCCCCACTATCAGGGGCTCTTTCCCTACTTTCATGGCCAGGGCCACCCAGGGGTTCCGCTCTGGGGCGCCCCCTGCTGACCCTGTGGCACAAGTGCGGCTTGTGGCTGTGGTGGGTGCAATGGTGCTGCTGGCAGTGCTGTGAAACTCTGCATTTGCACCGTTTGTGTGGGTGCAGGACTGGCTGTCTCCTGCGGGGGCATAGGGAATGAGGGCCCCCCACCCCACTGGGGTTTGGCATAGATGGGCCGCCTTGCATTCGCAGCGGGAGGAGGCTGGGTGCGGCTCACACGCCCCCTCCCCCTCCCGTTTCCCCAGGGTCGGGATCTGCATTCTTTAGCGAAGTGTCCCTTCTTCTCGCAGCTCCAGCAGAGCCCTCTCACGCGCGCTTGAGATGGAGGCCCTGCCGGGGGAGGCTGGGATTTATGGGGACAGCCCGTTGCGATGTGGCCTGCCTGTCCACATTTGAAGCATGCCATTGCACTAGTTAGATCACGTACGACAGCTTGAAAAGGGGTTAGCTGTTCTTCCCTAACTACATGTTTGATCATATCAGCCAGGCTGGCTCCTATTGGAACGGAGCGCAAGATTTCTTTGGTAACAGTGTTACTTTGTTGCCGCAAGCAGTCTGCTACAACGGGTCCTTTTGCTGCCGCAGGCAGGGTAGAGGCGTCTACAGCTGCCTGTAGGCGGTCCACAAACTTTGTGAAGCTTTCACTTTCTGTTTGCTTTATGGTGGACCACGGTGAAGGCTTAGCTACCACACGAGATGCGGCACGAATGGCTTCTCTGGCAGCTCGGGTTGTGGCCCTGACTTCCTCAGCTCGCAGTTGTGCAGCTTGCTGCTGAGGTGTAATCATCTCATCATGTTTCCCTGTTAGCTTGGACAAGCTCGAGCTATGCAGTGGTTGCCCCGCCCTAGAGGACTGGGCTAATAGGCTCGCACAATTGTCTGTCCATTCCTGTTTAAAAACAATCATTCCTGCCCCATCAAAAATCATGCGACCTATTTGTCTAATGTCAAAGGGGAGCAGGTTCTCATTGCTACAAAGGCCGTCTATGAGAGTAGAAACAATGATGGAATCCATCCCCTTTTCTGAGATTGCTTTGACAATCGTTTGTATGTCTTTGGGGTTTATTGGGTCATATACTTGTTGGTTTCCGTTTTGCCCCGTGGTTCTCACTGGGAAAGCATGGACTGTAGCTGAGGGCACCCATTCTGCACAAGCTATTTTTATCTTTCCCCAGTCGGTGAATTTGTATTGTGATTGCTTTCCGGCGTGATTTAAAACTTTATTCGTTTTCATTTCAAATTGTGATAGCTCTGCTTCTTCCGACTCTGTGTCCCTGTCAGTTTCCGATAACTCAGCAGAGCTAGCGGAGCTATTGTCGGACTCAGAGCCGGAAGTCGACTGCCAGAGCACTTCCGGGATTCCGTGCCTTTTCTTGCGGCGCCGGCGCCGCTCCTCCCCCCGGGGGTGGTGCCGGTCCCGCCCCCTGGGCTTGCCCTGCCTCTCGTAAGGGGAGGGCTCTCCCTTAAATGGTAACGGCATTGAGCACGGCTCTTGACTGGGCATGCGCTCTCTGCCGCTCCCCCGTGCTCGCGCGTTTGCAGCTCTCTCTTCTTGCACATGCGCAGCAGCGAACACTCGCAGTCTTTGTTCGTTCCCGCCGGTGAAAGCCTGGCCCCGCCCATCTCCTTGGTTGCCCGCGCCATTTTGAACTGCATAGGGCGGGGGAGGGGGGTTCACCCGCGCTCCCTCTCTAGCTGCCCTCTCGGTTTCCCTGGCTTCGGTTGCCAATCCCTCCCAAAAAGATCGCGCTGATTGCTGCGCTTCCAGCGTTGGATCGCTAACCGGCGGCGGAGGGGCGGATGGGGAAACCGCGGACGTTTGGGAAGTTTCCGTGGGAGGGGGTGGATCCGGCGGGCTCGGTGGAAGGGTCGGGAGGTTTTCTGGGGGCCCTGGGGCGTTTGGATTCGGGTTCGGGGAGGAGGGAAGCGCGCCTGGTCTCCGCGAACCCCCGCTCTCAGATAGACCGGTCTCGGGGTCTGTCTGCGTCATTGCTCCCACCCCCAGCTTAGGAGTAGCTAATAAACATGCACGTGCAGCTTTCCAAGTCTCCTGTTGTTCCAGCACTCGGCGTAAAGCCGTTTCTACTTTCCCCCACGCTTTGAGACTTTTTCCGCTGCCCGAGACTTTAGTTTCCTCTGCTAAAACATTGGTACATTTCTCCCACGCCTCTGGGTGTAATATTTCTGCTGGACGCTCAATCGCCCTAAGCTCCAGGAGTTTTGCAATAGCAATATAAAAATCCTTGAGCTTACACTTAATACCCCACTGCTTATAAAGTAGACTCACGACCTTTGCAACGGTTTCCATAGTAACCGCGGGTCCTTGGGGACGTCTCCCCCGCCTGAAGTCAGCTTCGCTGCCCCGGCCGCTGCCTCTTGTCCAGGCGAATCCCGTAGCCCGAGCTCCTCTTCTTCTTCCCGGGTTTCGGCACCACTATGTTGCCTTCTTGCTATGAAGGCAGGCGACCTGGTTTAAGAACGACAGCACGGCAGCTCGGCCTCACTCGAGCCACTCGGGCCATGGACTCACAGACACTAATGTGGTGGATGGTTAAATGGCCTTTATTATCTTATCTCATGAGGTTAAATAGTCTAGGGGGCTTCACTACGTCAGAAAGGGGACGGTGGGATAGCTAGGGTTAGTAAGGAGTGGAAAACTACTGGGTTAGGAGGAGTTGCATTCATCGGGTGATCTCTTATCATGCAGGAATGAAGGGAGAAGGATTCCATGCTGCCCTCTGCTTTCCGTCACATCGCGAGATCTTCCGTCCGCCTGTCCCTATCTACCACATCCCTCCTCCCTGTTCACTCTGTTAGCTAGTTAGTGTATCGTTTATAACTACACATGATGGGTTGTAAGTTTTCTTGTTCAGATAATACTCAAATACCTAAGGATTCACCACTGGGTCTAGTCTTAGAAAACTGGCAAGAATTGACGAGTACCTGTAAACATCTTACAAAACAGGAGATTATACTGTTGTCTAAAACCATTTGGCCAACTTTTAATTTAAAAAACAATCAAAAGTGGC
The DNA here is from genome assembly GCA_034509425.1 of Eopsaltria australis. Classification (NCBI taxonomy): domain Eukaryota; kingdom Metazoa; phylum Chordata; class Aves; order Passeriformes; family Petroicidae; genus Eopsaltria; species Eopsaltria australis. The sequence goes on along the minus strand of JAVTVJ010011175.1, from coordinate 20,044 downwards.
CTAAACTTGGTAGCTTGGATGAAGAACTGATACTGGATTTAACATCTCACCTGTGTGAACGACACTACTACCAGGAAACTGAGTATTTGAGATTCTTTTTAGTTATAGCACAAGATGAACAGCTACAGAAACCTAAATCACAGTATGTGCTGTTCTTAAGGAAAAAAGAGAAAAAGAGCGAAGGGAAACCACCCATATTAAATCCGGTATGTGATAACAGAGACTAAGCAGAGTCAGATCTAATAGCATCTGCACTAAGAGCAAGCCCAGCGCCGGCCCCGGGTGAGGGCCCGGCCCCGGGTGAGGGCCCTGCCCCGGCTGGCCCAGGGGCTGCTCCAGCCCCAGTCGGGGGGGGAGCCCAGGCCCAGGCCGTCCCGGCTGTGCAAGCAGCGGAGGCAGCCACCCCTACCCCCCCGCCGTGTTGGCCCTGCCGGTGCCCGTGTCTTTTGCGCACGCGCACACTGCGGCCACCCTGGCCCCGCCCCCTCTACAGCCACCATTACAAACAGGGGCAGAGGAGGGGGAGAGGGAAGTTGCAGCTTTGACAGAATCCCTGTCAGTGAAGAAGGAGGAATGCTGGCTTTGCCGATCAAAGAAGATGCAGGTGCCTTTGCCAGCTCCCGCTTGGGAGCTGGCCCCGCCTGCACTTTGCCCCTGCTCTTGGGAGGCCTCCCCCTTCTTCTCAACCCCACGTGCGTCTCGGTGGGAGGGGCCAGGGGGAGGGGAATGCCAGCGGGTGCAGCCAACGGCACCACCCCTAGAGGTAGGACCGGGGGGCAGAGCTTTCTACCGAGAGGGCGGAGAGGGGACCTCCTACAGGGAGAGCCGAGCCCCTCCCGCTCTCACATCTGTGAGCTTCCATAGCAACGTCGCGTACCGAGGAGCTGGCTCAGGGGATGACGTCATCAAAGCAAGCAAACCGGCCATAAGCTCTCTGCACCGCAGCAAATCTTCCGCCACGATTCCTAAGATTAGAACTGATCCAGGTAAATCTAACACAATCGATTCACAATCGGATAGCTCTCCCTCTGATAGCTCTTCCGAAGAGGAAGATGAAATCTTAGCTGCCCTGAGCAGGCGAAAGAAGGGAAGGATAGCCTGAAGGGCCATATGAGAATGCAGCGCAGTAGCGAAATGCACCGGATCAAATAAAGAAAAAAGAGAAGAACCAGTTCTACAAGCCCCTTTAAAGTCAGTGAGGAAATCTGAACCGATGCCTAGAGGAAGGTGTATGAGAAGTGCTTCAAGAGTGAAGCTGAAAATTCTTTTGGAGAACCATGGTTGGGGACTGAGCTAATAAATTCCCTGTAATATATGAAGAAATAGTCCAAAGGGGGGATGTGAGGTTCTAATTGCAGCCAGTTGCTGCGGTCGCCGGTATTCGGGCGTGGACAGCTAGCCCCAGGGTCTTCGGCTAGTGACCCGTCGGCGTCTGCAGCTAGCGTCCCTGACCGCCGGAGTGCCGGTTCGCTGCCGCGGGAATCTGTGCGTTCCCAGCCGCAGGTAGCTCTTAGAGAGCAAGCTATCTCTATAGAGGCCGGAGGAATAGGGAGGGATCTTCTGGCTAGAGTAATAGAGACACAGAGGCGTAGGGTCCAACTGCGCTCTGGGCGTCTAGGATCAGAAGACCCTGAACAGCTCAGCGCACAGACTTTTATTCTGAGGGCATTATCCAATCATCAAACACTAGAAGGGAGGAACTAGGGAGGGACCAGGGGACCAGGACCAACGGGGGATAGAGAGGGGAGGAGAGGGGGTAACAGACAACCAAGGGGTACAATCAACTACTGAATGGAACAGAACTTTCTAGAACACAAGAATGACTGGCAGGAGAGTGGCAGGTGCTTAAACTAATGGAGGAAAAGGGAACCACCCCTGAGAAACTCAGCCCCCTTGCGGGGCAAAACCACCTGTGTCTCCTCCCCAGGGGAGACTTTAAACTTGAGCACCTTTATTCCACAGCTTCTCAGGGGGGACTGAGCCCTTCGGGACTTCAAGCACCACCACATCTCCCCCTTCTTTTTTACTTAAAGAAAGGGTCTTATTCATAAAGGAAATCATAAAAGTTTTAAAACATCCTAAAAAAATTGAAACGATGAAAATGATAAGAAAAGTCCCTAATAAAGTCTGTAAAACTTGGCTGACCCACCCGGAGATTCCCCATCCATGAAATAAATTGTCCAGCCAGTCCTTATTCTCCTGTCATAGTTGGTGTAACAGGAGGCATGCTGACAGCTTCATCCTTGGGGACCTCTTGGCTAGATTGACTAAAAGAAAACAAACTCATATAAAAAAAACTCACATCAAAACCTCTCTCCTCCCTTTTCTTCCACTTAAGGTAAGTCGAGGGACTGGGGTAAGGAAAACACATGAGGGAAGTATGAGGGAAAAACAGGGGTAAAGTCTCTGTATATGGGTACAGTTCTTTTTTTAGTCTTCGGGGTGGTCTGATGTTTTTCCGCTCTCTAAAGAGGAGCTTCTTCACTCGTCTTGTTCTTCTTCTTCTTGAGGTAACTGTTTGCGCCTTCGCCTCTTCCAGGTGGACTGCGGTTGATTCTGGTCTTCCACCGCTGTGGCAGTCACACCTGTAAGATTACTGGTCGGGATATGATTAGAAGGCTTGTATGGCTTTACAAACTTGGCAGGGACCCATTTTGGACCTTTTGATGTTGAAACACACGCGTACCTTCGGCCCCAGACGATTAGTGGAAGGGGTCCCTCAGTCTGGTGGGTTTCAGGGTCTTTGACCAGCACCGGCGGGTTTTCTTTTAGTTTGGTGAAGGTCGAATTTGAAAAGTGCCGGAAAACGGGGGACGGGCTCTTCTTTTGAACAGTTCAAAAAATTGATTGTGAAGAGCGCCTTACAGAGTCGCTCAATGGGCGATCTAATCTCTGTACCTCTCTGCTGCTGGTGGAGGACTCTCTTGAGGGTTTGGTGTGCCCCTTCTACAATCGCCTGTCCAGTGGGGGAGTGCGGTATGCCGGTGGAGTGGGCCACTCCCCACTACTGGAGGAACTCACGGAGACGGGTTGAGGTGTACGCAGGTCCATTATCTGTTTTGACGTGCTTGGGTGTGCCTAAAACTGAGAAAGCCATCAGAAAATGTTTTGTGACATCTTTCGCTTTTTCACCCGTATGGGCTGAGGCATAAATAGCACCTGAAAAGGTGTCTACAGAAAGGTGTACGTACTTAAGTCTGCCGAATTCTGGTATATGCGTAATGTCTGTTTGCCAAATCTCACAGCTGTTCAGTCCCCGGGGGTTTACCCCTGGATGTAGTGATGGAATGTGGTGGGACTGACAGCTGGGACATGTCGCCACTATGGCCCTTGCTTGCTCCAGCGGCAGGTGGAACATCCTCCGGAGCGCAGGGGCGTTTTGATGGTAAAACTGGTGGCTGAGCTTGGCTTGCGCAAAGACGTCTGGTGTATTTGCCATTCGCTCAGCCATGGCCAAGGCGTCCGCCCTGCGGTTCCCTTCTGAGATGTATCCTGGGAGATCTTGGTGTGATCTCACATGCATTACGTGGAAGGGATGCTCTCGGTGGGAGAGAAGGAATACTAATCTTGAGAGCAACCCAAATAGTTTTTCATTAGACACTTCCTTTAGCAAAGAGTGTTCTGCTCTGGCAGTTACTCCAGCCACATACGCCGAATCTGTTACCAAATTCAGAGGTTCCTGGAACCTCTCGAACACTGTGACCACGGCTGCAAGTTCTGCAATTTGTGGGGATCCCTCCACCACATGGACCTCAGACTCCCACTGCTGGGTCTTAGGGTCCTTCCAAGTCAGAACTGACTTGTGAGAGGACCCTGAGCCATCTGTAAAAACGGTCAGACCATTCAATGGACTTTTGCTTTGTAGAAGCTTTGGGGCCAAATGAAAGTTAATGTTAAACAGCTGATGTTTCAATTTCTTACCACTAATTTGGCCTGGGTAACTGTCAAGAGCGAACTGGAGGTGCTCGTTGGTTTGGAGCAAATTCTCCAAATCCTCTCCTCGCCAAGGTACGTGGATGCATGCAAAATCACACCCCGCAAGGGTGCGGAGCCTGACTCCTGCTCGGGTTATCAACTTTGCCACCAGCTCTTGTGGCGTTGTAATGCTCTTGGACGGTTGATGAGGGAGGAACACCCACTCTATTATCAAGAGGGGCTCCTTCGACCTCTCATCCAACTGGAATATAAGACCATGATAATTTGGTGTCTGGCCAAGGATGGTAAAAAGGAATGTCAGTTCTGGTGCCACCCGGTGGGCGTGCCGGGATGAAAGTGCCCGTTGGACCTTACTCACGGCCTCCCTGGCATCCACGGTCAGTTCCCTCAGTGAGTCGAGGCCCTCGCCGCCCTTGAGGAGATGGAATAAGGGGGTGAGGTCTGCCGTCATCAGCCCCAGCAGTGGACGAACCCAGTTGATGGATCCACACAGCTGATGGAGATCACGGAGGGTCCTGGGCTCGTCCTTGATGGTGAGCTGCTGGGGTGCGACGGTCCTCTCGCTCACCCGGATGCCAAGGTAGGTCCATGGGCAGGTCCGCTGCACTTTGTCAGGATGGATTTCCATCCCGGCACTTTGGATGGCACTAACAGTCTTGTCCAACTTTTTTTGCAAATAGTCTTCAGATGGGGCACAGACCAACACGTCGTCCATGTAGTGGTATACTACAGCTTTAGGGAAGGCCCTTCAGATAGGTGACAAAATCTGAGCAATGTACCACTGGCAGATGACTGCAGAGTTCTTCATTCCCTGGGGAAGGACGGTCCAGTGGTAGCGTCACTGGGGGATTCCCTATTGGTCGACGGCACTGAAAACGCAAACCTGGGTGCATCGTCAGGATGGAGTGGGATGCTGAAGAAACAGTCCTTTATATCGATGACAGCGAGTGGCAACTGACGCGGGAGCATTGCGGGTGATGGTAAGCCCGGTTGGAGGGGACCCATGTCGACAACCACTTTGGTTATCTCTCTCAGGTCATGGAGGAGCCTCCACCGATCCTTGCCAGGCTTGCGGATGACAAAGATCGGGGAGTTCCAAGGGCTGTTTGATGGTACGACATGCCCCTTGGAAAGCTGCTCTTCCACGAGGGACTCCAGAGTGCTAAGCTTTTCTTTAGTAAGGGGCCACTGCTCCACTCGCACAGGTTTGTCAGTTGTCCACGCCAGACGTGGCACTGTGTGGGTGGTGCGCTCCTCAGTGGCCCCAATTAGAAACCCTGCGCCGGAGGGGCAGGGATTTCTAGGCGAGTCCCCCACTGAGAGAGGAGGTCTCGTCCCCACAGAGTACAGCTGGAGGGTACCACGAACGGGCAGATGGTGGCTGTGTGCCCATTGGGTCCCTCGATGACAATCTGGTTGGCACTCCTCTGTGAGGACGTGGACTCCCCAACTCCCGTAATCTTCCCATCAGCGGGGCGAAGGCCCCACTGGGGTGGCCACTTGGACTCGGCAATGATGGTAACATCTGAGCCGGTATCGAGCATCCCACTCCTCAGCACTGTCGACCCACCATTGGTCAGGCGGCAGCTGAGACGTGGCCGGTCCATGCCCATTATCTGTGTCCAGCACACCACTGGTGTGCGGTGGTGTCTTGGGAAGTCTGATGGAATGGGGATGGCGTGAGCAAGCCATTGCCCCTTGGGAATAAACCACGGAGGGTTTGTGCAGCTGACATGAATCTGGAAGGTGTCCCCCGGTAAGACAGAGATCACTTCGGGGAGCACAAACACTTCTGGAGGTCCTCTCGTGGCATTCCCAACTATGAGAAAGTCTGTCTGGTTAAAAATGTCCGCTTGCAGGAGAACTTTGATGTGGGAAAACCATGTTGATGTTACATGCTGGGGAGCCGCACTTACCAAGTTTAATTTGTTGCCCCAGAGCCTCGGAGTGTCCCCCTCACCCGTCGATGGCAGGACAGTAGGTTCCTCTGGAGCGGCAGATGGTTGGGTGGTCGATGCAGCCTTTAATTTGATGTCATGGTGCGGTGCTGATCCACGCTCCACTGCCCATTTCCCGGTGGTGGTTGGTGAGCACACGGGCAGCGTGCCACTCCAGGACCTGTGGGAGACTTAAAAGGTGGAAGGTTAGGCCTCTGAGGTTTCGGACAACTGCGTGCTAAATGGTGTGGGCTCCCACAGTTAAAGTACTTTGGCGGTCCCGCACTTCCTACATTGGTGGCATGGGCATACACAAGTCCTCTTTTAGGTGCATGGGTAGGGCGAGCTGGCGGCGGGGGTGGAGATGGTACTACTTCTGCACAAGCCTCTACCATCATTTCAGTGGTAGGTTTGGGTACTCGGGGAAGGGTCTTCAGGACAACCTTACAGTCAGCATTGGCATTTGCCAATGCCAGGGACCTCAGGATCTTTCTTTGGTTCTCTGGGTCCTCCTCTTGTTTAGCAAGGGCAGCCTTTATTCTCTCAATAAAGTCCGAAAACCCTTCAGTGGGCCCTTGCTGGATTGCTGCATAACCTTCAGAGGGCACTGCTGCGGATGGTAAAGTCAGCAGAGCCCTCAGTGCTGCTTGCTGAATGTCCTTTAAAACACCCTTAGGGATTTTTTCTGCCTGTTTGGTCCCTTTAATAAAGTCACCCTCGCCACAGAGACTGTCCATGGTGATATTTGTGAGGTTTTCTTTCCCTTTGTACTCTTCTAACAGCTCTCCCAAAAGCCTGCGCCATGCTCTGTCCCAAATCCAATACTGAGTGTCTAGTAAAATGCTATCCATAATCAATTTAATGTCCTCAGGCACCATTAGGTTTGACCTAAAGGTAGCTTTTAGAATCCCTTTAGTCACCGGTGACTCCAGCCCATAATCTCCAATGGCTTTACATAGGTCTCTTATGCTATTCAGTGGGAAGGGCTCCCATTTGGGGTTCTGCCCACCCCTTCCCCCATATTGCACCGGTGCTGCAATCAGTCCTTTCTCCCCCACTGAGGCTTGGGCCTCGGCTTCCAGCTGTTTACTGTCCCGGTAGGCATTTGCCTTCTCACTTCCAGGTTCTAGGTGTGGGGAACTGGAAGGGGAGGTGTGGGAAACCGGATGTCTGGGGGCGGAGACCTCAGTGGGGGCGGCGTGAGGGGCGGAGACCTCAGTGGGGGCGGTGTGAGGGGCGGACACCGCACGAGCTCGGGGAGGGGTCCTGATGACAGGGGAGGAGCCCGACACGGTAACACCCTTCGACGCCCCCATCACCCGGAGCCGCCCCAAGGGGCGGAGGACAGGACGGGGGGTGGTTTCAGTGGAGGTGCTACGGGAGGAGCCGGAGGAGGACTCTACATCAAGATTGACAGGGGTTTTCCCGCTGCGATCGTTTTTGGCGGGGCCCCTCGCCATGCGGTCGGTGCCATCTTGGTGGCTGCTGCCTTTTCGTTTTAATGGGGGGGATGGCGCAACGGGCGCAACCAGGTACTGGCACCTGGGTACGAGGGATAGGGACAGGTTTGCCGAGGGTTGATCAAGCTCTTGACGGCTGGGGCGCAGCGGGGACCGCGGGGGGTCAGGGCAGTGGCAGGATCACCTCTGCACTTCGGGGAAACTGCCCTGCTCTTCTAGGAGGGATACACGCCATGATTCTCGCCGCTTTGGGGAAGAGGGGTAGGGAGGACAGGGTTCAGGGACAGCGGGGGTAGGAGCAACTGCGGACCCAACCTTTTCTCCCTCTTTTTCCCTTAAACAATCACATATTAAAATCAACAAAGGAAAAAAACTTCAAAACCTGATTCTCCCCGTTTCTGATCTTGTCAGATAAAACATCCCCAACTCGATTCCAGAAAGAAAGCAACTGAACTGAACTTACAGAAACCGAAACCTCAAATTCAACAAAAAGCCACCTAACAAATCCCCTTAAAATTCTCCTATCAAATTCCTGTTTCCCATTAAAAAGGGTAGCTTTAACTTGGACGTATACCTCCCTTTGTGGGTGTGTGAAGCGCGCACCCATTTCTGAAAACCCACAAGCTAAAATCTCCACCCAAAGGAAAACTGCAGCAAATTAAAAAGCGCAAGCAAAAGAATGGTGTCACGGAGCCCTGTGCCTTAACAACTCGCTGCATGGACCCTTGTGATCCCCGGCACGGTGCCTGGCAGCCTGAATGGACCATACCGATCCTTGGTCCCGGACCTACGCCGCCGCTCCTCGCTGGCACCAACGAAAAAAACTCCTTTAGGGGGGTCTCTGGCCACCGAGCCCCCTTAGGATCATCTCTCGTTTTCGGTGGGGAAAATCCGGCCTTACGCCGCTACGGAGGGGTAACTCGGAACCCCAGACAAAGGAGCTTCTTAAAACAGAAGAGCCTTTGCCTGGGCGTCGGCTTCCCGATGGCACTCCTGACCGAGGATGGTCAGGGACGCTCACCAAAGACTACCAGCTGAAAGCTAGAAGTCCCTGTTCGGGGTGCCAAACTGCCGCGGTCGCCGGTATTTGGGCGTGGACAGCTAGCCCCAGGGTCTTTGGCTAGAGACCCGTCGGCGTCTGCAGCTAGCGTCCCTGACCGCCGGAGTGCCGGTTCGCTGCCGCGGGAATCTGTGCGTTCCCAGCCGCAGGTAGCTCTTAGAGAGCAAGCTATCTCTATAGAGGCCGGAGGAATAGGGAGGGATCTTCTGGCTAGAGTAATAGAGACACAGAGGCGTAGGGTCCAACTGCGCTCTGGGCGTCTAGGATCAGAAGACCCTGAACAGCTCAGCGCACAGACTTTTATTCTGAGGGCATTATCCAATCATCAAACACTAGAAGGGAGGACTAGGACTAGGACCAACGGGGGACAGAGAGGGGAGGAGAGGGGGTAACAGACAACCAAGGGGTACAATCAACTACTGAATGGAACAGAACTTTCTAGAACACAAGAATGACTGGCAGGAGAGTGGCAGGTGCTTAAACTAATGGAGGAAAAGGGAACCACCCCTGAGAAACTCAGCCCCCTTGCGGGGCAAAACCACCTGTGTCTCCTCCCCAGGGGAGACTTTAAACTTGGGCACCTTTATTCCACAGCTCCTCGGGGGGGACCAAGCCCTTCGGGACGTCAAGCACCACCACAGCCAGTGAACTGAAATACCTGGGTAAAGACAAGTAGGTGTTGAAAAAGTACAACCTGATGAGAAGCTTGAACCAAGAGAGAGGAGAGGCTGTGACCCAGAGCCCTGGTCACAGCTTGTGTTGTCAGGAGAACCTGTGTTGCTCAACACAGAAGAAGGGATTTTCTTTGTTGTTACACTTGAACTGTGCATCCTTAAAAAGGTACCCCGTGGACTGTTTATAACCCACCATAATGGCTGTGGGAAGGCTACTGGTGTGGGAGGAATCCACCATTAAGCCAATCTTTCTTCCAGGCGGCGGCTGGTGGTGAGGCTGAAGACCCATAAAAAACTGTATTCTTCTTACAGAACACCCATGGTATAAACAAAAGAGACTTCTCTCCCTAAATGAACTGAAACGAGAGCTATTTCTGAGATAGTAAACTGACTGGAGGTCGAAGTGTTGTCTTGTGTATGTTGTCGAGGAGAAAGAAATGGAGAGGTGGGGGAAGGAGGGGTGGTCTGAGGAGTTTGTTCTGGTTTTTCTTGGGTTTTTTTCTTTGTCTTAGCTGTATTAATAAACTTTCTTTATATTCTATAAAGTTTGAGCCTGCTTTGCCTACTCCTAATCCTCATTTCATAGCAAACATCAGGTAAATTTTGGTAAGTGTGCTGGCATTTAGCCAGAAACTCGAATAGGCAAACTGAAAACCACTACGCTATTCTACTTTTTTATAATGAATTTTAGGATGATACCTTTAGAGTGGCCTCTCTAAAAATCTTTTCTGTCTCTATATTTTCCAGAGAAGAATTGATATGTTCTAATTGCTTCAGTTCATCAGTTTTAATCAAACCATAGCGAGCAAATATCTTTCCAAAGAATTAAAAAAACAAGATACTCTGTGTTCATATTCTGTATGTTGATATTTAATTTTAGAATAATATCATTTTGAATTTATACAGCTGCAAAGAGCTGCAGTGAAATTCAGGTCTGAAACAATTGAAAACGAATACAAAACCTTTGCAAAATACGTTTTGTATATATGCATGGGAGCTGGCCAGTGCTTAATGCTAGAAGTCTGAGGCTACAAGTATATTACGAAGTGCTATTGCATTTCAGTTGATTATACATTTACATGTGGAAACACATCTCCACTTTGCAATAAAATTTTGGAATATTGACAGATCTCTAAGTACATATGATCTGATAATAAGTAGGAATACTTAAATATTTCCCATTTGATTGGATCTGAAATGCTACATAAGGTAAATCAGGATACCTCTCCATGAATGCCAACTTGACAATCAAAATAACACTGAGAAACTGCCGTATATAGGGTTACTCTCCACGTCAAATAATGTACAGATAAGAGGGGAATGGATGATTCCATACATATACTGGCCCATAGTAAGTATTCCAGGACCTGTATTGAAGAAATCTAATTTCAAAATGAATGCATTTAAACCTACATAAATATACTTCCTATTTCTAAAGGACAGATACAAAGACTTATCCTCACCTGGTAGGATAAATTGAAAGGGGGGGGAGGGGGGAAGATCACAGAAATTGTATTAATTTTTAACATGTTTTATTGACTAAAAAGCATTCCTCCTGCATATTATTGGTTTTTTCCATCTTAAACTGTAGTCAAGCACTGTATTTTAGCCTCCAAGCTACCTTAACCACTCCAGTTCACTATAGTCTTGCCACCAGACTGAGATCCAGCCCTTCTCTCTCATCTGCTCTTATCTTGAGAGTTATCCTTCTCTTTTCTGTCAGTTTTCAACAGGATAAACAAGCTTATTTGTGATGCAACGGAGTCTGTCTTTTGTGGCTGTAGTGGTTTTCAGTTCGTTTCTTCGAGGTTTTGGTTAAATGCTAGCACACTTATTAAAATTTACGTGATGTTTGCTATGAGATGAGGATTAGGAGTAGGCAAAGCAGGCTCAAACTTTATAAAGTATAAAGAAAGTTTATTAATACACCTAAGACAGAAAAAAAAAAATAAGAAAAAACTAGAACAAACTCTTCAGACCACCCCTCCTCCCCACCTCTCTATTTCTTTTTCTCTGACAACACACAAAAGATAACACTTCGACCTCCAGTCAGTTTACTATCTCAGAAATAGCTCTCGTTTCAGTTCATTTAGGGAGAGAAGTCTCTTTTGCTTACACCATGGATTTTCTGTAAGAAAAATACAGTGTTTATGGGTCTTCTGCCTCACTATCAGCCGCCACCCGGAAGAAAGATCTGCCTAATGGTGGATTCCTCCCACACCAGTAGCCTTCCCACAGCCACTATGGTGGGTTATGAACAGTCTACAGGGTACCTGTTTTAAGGATGCACAGTTCAATTGCAGTAACAAAGAAAATCCCTTCTTCTATGTTGAGCAACACAGGTTCTCCTGACAACATAAGTTCTCTGGCATTCCCCCTGGGACCAGGGCTCTGGGTCACAGCCTCTCCTCTCCCTTGGTTCAAGCTCCTCATCAGGTTGTACTTTTTTCAACACCTACTTGTCTTTACCCAGGTATTTCAGTTCACTGGCTGCAAATAGAACCTCACATCCCCCCTTTGGACTATTTCTTCATATATTACAGGGAATTTATTAGCTCAGTCCCCAACCATGGTTCTCCAAAAGAATTTTTGGCTTCACTCTCGAAGCACTTCTCATGCACCTCCCTCTAGGCATCGGTTCTGCTTTCCTCACTGACTGTAAAGTCTCTATGCTGCATTTATGTAGATGTCCTCACTCGTTCCTCTCTCTCTCTGTGCAAGGAAGGATGGGTGTCTGCAAGTTTAGTCCAGGCATGGATAGAGTTAATCTCTCTCTCTCTCTCTCCAGCAGTGTGACAATCACATGGTCCCTGCCGGGCTGTTTGAAAAGGTCCAAGCTGGATGGCAGAAGCACTCAGAGTCTCTGTGGCCTGACTCTGCGAAGCTGGCTTGGCCTGGCAGGGCCATCTGGGCCCAGGGTGATAGGGCAGGGCCTGGCCTCAACTGGATGGAGTCTGGCCCAGTCCTTGCCTGGCCCGGAGCAGGAGCCTGGCCCTGTCTCGTGTAGCTGACATGTCGGCTAAACTGTATGTGCTGAAAATTCCATCTGGTTCCTCCCCCATGCCCGGCTGCAGCGGCACAGCCACCCTAAACCTCCCTTCCTCCCCCTCTCCCTCCTTTGGAAGGGGTGGGGGGGGGGGGCCTTACCTGGGAGAGAAGCAGGAGATGCTCCTCTCAAAACAGCAGCTCAAAAGAGGAAGAGGCTCAGAGGGTCTCTGCTTATATATGCTTTTTGTCCTCTAAGGTGGATCAACTTTTTAATTGGTTCACCTAGACATCAATCCTTAAAACTACCTAGCTACTGGCTCTCTCTTCCAGGAAGGAAGTTATATCCCTTCCTGCAGCATAGGTCACTTCCTAGATTTTGACCCCTCCTGACTAACCCAGGACAGTGGTGAAAGTCTGCACTTAGATTAATTTATACCCATGGAACTCTTGGTGATTTACTAAAATATGAGTATTGATCTAATATCGATACCCAACTCAAGATGGACAAAGACTCTCTAACAGGGTTGTTAGAAAGTGTATGTTTATTTCAGCGCCGGGCAGCTGCGTGGGATAGCTCCCTAATACGCAGAGCAAAAGCACAGAGTAATACAAAGTCTATTTATCTAAAAAAGTTTTGAATATTCAAAATACAAGTACACATTTATCACACGGATACCTCCCATTCCCTGCTTCATATGGTAATTCGCTGAATAGTTATTAAGCATGCATGGTTTGTTCTTTAAATTGAGTCGGTGGTCATATAATTTGAGGGGAGGGTGAGAATGATGAAGTAAAACCCATATTTCTCACTTTGACCTTTCTGCCTTTCTGGTTTTTGACAATGCAAATTACCTTTGGGGGAACCTCCAGTTCCTCCCTTCATTCCTCTTCAATGGTTATTCAAATAGAAAAATTAGTAGTTTTCTACATTTCTTTAGATCTATTAATCAGTGTTTTCTGTTTCTCATTATAAGCACAGCTGAGCAAATATAAAATGACAAGCAATCAGTTACCTACACTTTAAAACTTACTTCAAACCTAATTCTTTAGCTAATCATTAATTCTTTAATTAACTCCAGCTGGGTTTGCTTATAAAATCTTTTTTAACTAATTTCAGCAATACTAACCTTTGCCTAAAATCTTAATTTTTAAAACCCTATGTTTCATTGGCTCCTGACTTGCAAGTCAACATAGTTATTGGAGCAGTCTAATTTTAATAATTAGTCTTGATTGAATGAACAGTATCTGTATCTTCCTCTTACTCTTTTCTTTGGGTCAGCTGTTCCCTGAGGTACATAAAATGTGACAACCTTTGTCCTAAATTAAGTCAATATAAAAATTTTCTTTTAGTCTGAATTTCAAGAATCTGAAATACCCTCGATCAATTCCTCTGTTTCCTGTATAGCGGAAACCTGAATATATTAAAGGAGGTGCTAAATCACTTCTGTTGTTAATAGAAGATGTTCAAAGATAAAAAATCTTTCTTGCTCAGTGAAAGATTAATAAAGCAGCACATAAGAAAACATATTGTATTAAGGCTGATTCAAATTCTCTTCATGTTTTAGGAAAATAGAGTGAAGCTAAGACAAACAAAAACTCCATTCAGAAAAAAAAAAAGGCAGGGAGGGGAAGGCCAGAGCATTTTTATCAAGTAGTTACAACTAAAACCCTAGCCACCAGGTGTCAGCACACTTCCACATTTTAAAAAACAAAAGCCCACTTCTTGGAATATAAAGAGATGTCCAAAACAAAGCACCGGGAATCCTCTGAAACAGCCTAACATATGGCATCTCAACGTCCAGCAAGACATTACACTGGGCTCCATTCCACAGCTGAGGAAGGAGCAGACTCAGGAAGGCATGAGGGCTTAGAAATCAACCACTTTGAAACACAGACATTTTATTTCCTTGTGACAAAGTACCACTATTGGCAATGCCAGTGAAATTGAAAAGTCAGGGTACGGTGTTATGCAAAACACAGGTGCATTTTCTAAACTTCTTCAAATTTTTCGACCCTTTCTATTTATTTTGCCATACCTTAGCAGACTGACCCATCACCATCAAATGTCTGCATATGGTGTAAATATGGATAGTACCTGCAAAAATAAATTAAAATAAACAAACAGGTAAGTTCTATAATCCTACATGAAATTCGTTATGCTAAGCAACTCAATCTTTTTCTTATTATCTGGGTTGTTACTTCCAGAGAAAAACAATTTAATGACTTTTCATTAAACAAATGAAAAACTAATGATTTTTCTGTAACAACTCATTTAGAGAAGATGAAGTGATTAAATTCTTCTGCGATATTAGTTTCAAACATACCTACACAGTGAAGCAGTATAATCATGAGATTTCATCAGAATGAAATCTTAAAAATCTACTGTATCAAATTTTTACTCAGTGTCGTGGGTTGACCCCGGCCAGAGGCCAGGTGCCCACTCAGTCACTCTATCACTCCCCCTCCCACTGGGAGAGGGGAGAGGATAATATTGAAAAAGACTATCAGGGTGAGTAAAGGCAGTTTTATTACAGTGGAGGAAAAAAATAGAACAAGCAAGTTGAAAGTTGCGCGCGCAAGAGCAAGAAGAGAAAACAATCAATCTCTACTTCCCATCAGCAGCGATGTCCGGACACTTTCTGGGAAGCAGGGCTCCAGCACACGTGATGGTTGCTCGAGGAGGCAAACATGGACAAGTCCCGAATGCCTCCCCCTCCTCCTCTCTTCCTTCCCTTATATATCTGAGCTGATGTCATATGGTATGGAATATCCCTTTGGCTGACTGGGGTCAGCTGGCCTGCTGGTGTCCCCTCCCAGGATCTTGCCCCCCCCATCCCCTTCAGTGGGGGAAGGAATGTCAGAGGGACAGCACGGCTTGGCAGTAGCCAAAACACTGGTCTGTTATCAATGCCAGCTACCAAAGCAAAGTACAGCAGTGTAAGGCCTGTGAGCTTTACCCCAGTCAGACCCAATACACTCAGTAACTGCTAGAGAGACAAATCTTATTTTCATCCCCAAATGCCAGGCTCTTTAAAAAAAAATACTACCTCTCTTCACAGACCTTTCCTTACATGACTCTTTTAGTCCATCATAGCAGTGTCCTGGAAGACACCACCACTATTACATGATATTAAGTATGATAACTGACATGAAGAAAATTGAAAGCAAGTAGAATTTTCAAGAGCATCAAAATGGCTTAGAAATACAAACCTGTCAAAAATTTACTTAAGCAATGTCATAAAATTTTCAAAAATCAGTCCTAGAAGTATAAAAGACACTGCAGTTCTGGGAGACATAAAAAAGCCTATTCTTCTGTCTGTATGAATGTTCAGAAAGGGACAGCTGTGGCAGCAGGAGGCATCACAATGTCAACTGTCATAGCTAGAAGGGTGTTATGATCCCAATAAGCTCAAATGGAGCAAGTATTAGGAAGATTTCTTTTTATCAGTCAAATGTGTAATGAGGCACAAAATCTATTGTCTGAAATTGCAGAAGAATGCTCAGGAACTAGAGAAAATCTGAGTTTCTGCCTCCTCTTAATTAGAGTAGATTATTGGCCGGGATTGGTACAGAGACCTGTCCTGCACACATGCAGTGGGATGTAAGAATGTCAAGTGAGTATATGTTAATTTTAATTCTTCTCCCACAGAAACATACGATCAGAAAACACACCTCAAAAGTAGGGACTGAGAGTAACAGCAATCCCAGCAAAACAAAAGGATAAGAATTTTGACCAATCATAGCTCAGAGAAAGTACATTTTTCAAAAAGAAATTAAGAACATATTATCTCCTCAATTTATATTGCAACAATTGGCCAGAGTGACCTCAGTTGGTCAGAGCACGGTGCTAACAATGCCAAGGTTGTGGGTTCAATCCCTGTATGGGCCATTCAGTCAATAGTTGGACTTGATGATACTTGTGCATCCCTTCCAATTCAGAATATTCTGTGATTCTGTGAAATTCCTACTACTCTGTTTACTTTTGACTAAATAACATTACCATTTAAATCAAAAATATACTGTTGTTGTTCCTGAAATTAAAATCTCAATTAATCATTCTCTGTGTATCTAGTTTGCAGAAGTTCCATTCTTTTCTCAATTTTCCCCTAATGCAAAAGCATTTACAAGCAGCACCCTGAAATCTTACACAGAGATTAAAATTCTTAAGTGCCATATGGTATTTTTTAGAGTAGTTTTATTATCAACTCTTCCCTTCAAAGTACTTTCAAAAATACAAAGATGTAATGGCAGACAATAATTTTCTACTCTTAGATCTGCAATCCCCTTTTCAAAAAAAAAACCCCAAAACCCAACAACAAACA
Source organism: Eopsaltria australis (assembly GCA_034509425.1). Lineage (NCBI taxonomy): Eukaryota > Metazoa > Chordata > Aves > Passeriformes > Petroicidae > Eopsaltria > Eopsaltria australis. The sequence continues at coordinate 3,667 of JAVTVJ010011175.1, read as the reverse complement.
AGCAGAAAAACCTCCAAACCAAAACCAACACCAAAAACAACAAAAAACCAACAACCAATCAAAAAAACCAAGAAAAAATGAAGTCATCAAAACAAATATTTTATTGACAGAAAAATCTTGAGGGTTTTTTTGTTAATCAGGATTCCCTCCAAAAATGCCCTTATTTTTGATTTTATTAGTATATTCTTAACCACAGTTATGATGAAAAAGTTGATGCTTTCACAACAGTCCACCTGAAAAGGCACACTGTGGAAATTTTAATTTTAAAATTCCATCTATTAGAAAAACAAAAAATTACAAAAAAAACCCCTACTGCGATTGAAGACTAACTAGAGATTTATTCATGACCCTTAGGTTGACCTTAAAGAGTATAAAGAGTATAAAAGTTTCCCTTCACAGCTTTGCTTAGCAAAGATGTAAATGGAAAGCCTGAGGTACCCTTGTAAATAAGCCAACACAAATTCTCCTGAGGTAGAGCCACTTGCATAGTGAGTCATAACAAGGTGAGGACATTGAGACAAGTCTGCAGGGACTCTTGATTCTGAAGATTTCTGTCACTGCTTCAAACCACCTGATAAATGCAAACACTTCTCGCTTGCAAAGCATGGAACTAAACCACACAGAAATATATATAAAGTTAATTAAAATATAAGCATATGTCAGTACACATCAGCAAAGTACAACAAAATGGTGAGTATGACAAGATTAGGCATAACAGAAAAAAAACATCAGCATGACATTGAACTGAGCATCAGAATATGGAGAAAGTGCTAAAGCTTCAGGGTTGCTATACCATTAACCTGAGAGTCAGTTTCCACAGTGTCATAGGATGAAAATGCACCTACGTGTACCAGGGCTGCTGGAAGGGGTGCAGGGAGAATGAGGCATTAAACTGCTACTCTAACACTTGGCTTCTCTGTAAATGTCTTCCATAAACTAAGGGAAGTTTTAACTTTTCTACACTTCTCCATCTATATCACCAGTATCTTATTTCTCACTCTCATCTGTTACTTTTCCACAGATGGATTTTTTCCTTCTCTTCCTTATAATACCTAAGATAATGTGACCTCAGTCATGCCTGGACTACAGCATCAGCAGAACAAACAACATCTGAAAAAATGAGCTAAGCGGTACACGACCAATCAGTATCTACCATCTCTCAGAAGCCTCCTAACCTGATAACATTTGAAATTATACTTTTCTGTGGCAGTTGTCAATATAGAAACGAGACCTAGGGGCTTGAGGACTTCCTGGTGGATTGGTCCATCGGGGAGTCGCCCCCCTGCTATAAAAACATCCATGGTTTAGCCTGGTTGTAGTCACACCCCAGTTAACACCCAAAGTTGACACCCCTTGTTCCTATTGAATATGTTATTTGTCTATCACAAAGGTGATTGAGAGGTTGTTCTGGAAAGTTCTCTGTACCCCTGTTTATGATTTGTTGTTATCCCCAAACCACTCCCCTGTTTCTATATTATTTGCTGCTGTTGAAAGCTCCCGCCTTAATCCCACCCCAAGCCTTTACCCTGATTGGTTGTTTATTGTACTATATAAGTTGCTGTCGAGAGCTAGTCGGGGCTCTTTTGACTTTGGGGTTCCAGGGAATAAACTTCTCTGTTGCCTGAAGCTTAGAGTCGCTCCTGCCTTTGTGATTCCTCCTGAATCAAACCCAAGACGACCCTCCACGCCTTCCTCCCTGTGTGGAATCCTCGGGGTTCCCTCGGCTCTCATCCTAACGGACAGGGGGTTGAGGTAGCACAGTGGTGAGGAAGGCAACCACTGAGCAGAGGCACCGTGCCTGGGATCGGAGGACGAGTAGGTATTACACCGAAAAATAATATAAAACTTTACAGTTGGCGCCCAACGTGAGTGGTTCCTGGAGGACCCACGAAAGACAGCTCGCTACCAGCAGCGAAGACGCCGTTGCGGGCCACTCCCTGCGAAACCGCCTTTCGTTTAAGAAAGCAGCTTCTGCAGGTCGAGCTGCGACCCCCGGCTCTGGGAGCGGGAAAGCAGCTCACTCCACAAAGGCCCCCCCATTTCTTTGGATTTCTTTTGGGGGTTTGCCCTCGACAAGAGAGGGGACCCTCGAGAAGAGAGGGGAATTTGAAGAAGCCGGCGAAAAAGAATTCGGAGAAGAATTCGCAGAGCAAGTGAGTGCTCGGACTTTGTTCCGCCGCGTTTTTTTTAAGTTTAAGGTGGGGGAGTTTTCTTCTATAGTAAGGATGGGGAACCACCTTGCTAAGAGGGAAAAGGAGCTTTCATTTATTTATTATGGTTTAAAAGTTCAGTTAGTTACTTCAGGGGAAAAATTTGACAAAAAGTTATTACGGAAATTTGTAAAGTGGGTAATCAAAAATGTTTCTTTTGAAGCACCAAAAGAGGTTTTTACTTTAGAATTTTGGGATCGTGTAGGATTTAAACTAAACGAATGTGACAGCGAAGGGCGATTTGCAGTTCAGAAATTTTTCGGGTTACAAATCGCGATTTATCGAGTTTTATCTAACAACGGGGAGAAGAGTTCTGGTTTAGATAAAGCTGTTCCCCCTTCTCCGAAAAGTGAACCTAATGCCACTAACCCGATCCCTCTTCCCTCCGGTGTGGAAAACGGCAGGATACCCCTCATTAGCGAGCAGCGTGATGGAGAAATCCGGAGCCACAGAAGCTCCGATTCTGTTCGTGATCCCACCGACCCCTTCTGTCCTGGGACGGATCCACCCAAGACAGATCCCACCCCAGCCCTTATTCCTTTCCCTCCGTCCCCAGTTGCACCGGTTGTGTGTCCCTCCCCACGTTATAATAGTTTAATAGAATTTAAAACTGCGCCATCGGGAGATGGCGGCGGGGGAATTCTTACTGCGCCATCGGGAGATGGCGGCGGGGGAATTCTTACTGCGCCATCGGGAGATGGCGGCGGGGGAATTCTTACTGCGTCATCGGGACATGGCGGCGGGGGAATTCTTACTGCGCCATCGGGAGATGGCGGCAGGGGAATTTTCACTGCGCCACGGTATACCATTGAATTAGTTTTGCCGCAATGCGGAATTCAGGGCGCATGCGCGGGAGATCGCGGCGGGAACCCCCTAACCCCCTTCCCTAGCCCTACCCCCTTGGCATCGATTGGTCACGCGTCGGTCCCACCCTCTGCGGCCGGCGATGTCAATCCTACGGGTCTCCTCCCTCCTTCCCAGCTCCACCCCCCAACACCCTCCACCCCTGCCGTCGCGCACCCCGCCCACCTCCCTGTCTCCTCCCCTGGGAACCCCGCCCCCCTTCCACGTTCCCACGCCCAGGCTTTCGGTTCCCACGGGTCTACACCGGAAGGGGGTGTGCCTGAAGCCTATAGCCAACAAGCCTCGGCAGCAGCCTTGCCCACACCCATTGTAGCACCAGTGACATACAATAGGACAGGTGCCAATCCCAGATGGGAGCCTCTCCCACAACAAACGATAAAAGAAATCTGTAAAGCCTCAAAAGAATTTGGAAGAGATTCAGTATATTTTAAAGGACTTATAAATGCAACCTTTAAAACATCTGTCTTAGTACCTGATGACATCAAAATGCTGATGTCAAGTCTTTTAGTTGAGAGTCACTACTGGATATGGGACAAAAGATGGAGAAGAGAATTAACAAAGTTGCTTGAATCATATAAAGGTGACCCAAATAA
>JAVTVJ010011174.1:0-17240 GCA_034509425.1 Eopsaltria australis | reverse complement strand
GGCATTTCATGAATTCGACAAATTCCAAATTGACAGAAAGACCGCCGGTGCTGTTTAAGGATCCGCCGAGTCATCAAATTTTAGGTCCCGCACCGTTAATCGTCTGGGGGAGGGGGTATGCATGTGTCTCCACCCCAGGCGGTCCGCGGTGGATTCCGGCAAAAAATGTGAAGCCGTATGTGGAGAATCGTGGGAAAGACAAGGATAAGAGCGGCAACAATCCATCAGTCGCGTGGAAAAGAAGAAAAAGGAGAAATGGAAAGGGAAAGGACTTACCTGATATGACGTGTACCGATCAGCGACCAGCGAATACCAGACAGAGAAGCCATAGTTTATGATTAACCCCTCTACGACACTCCCTCTAAGACTACCCTGTGTTCCAACCCCATATCCCTTCACTTACCTTATTCTCCTTGTTTATATCCCAACCTAACAGTCCCGTAATAACCCTCTCCCACCTTGTATCCTAATTTAAGTAAAAGAAAAGGGGGAGGCGGAGAGGAGTTGAAAGGAATCAGAAAATTGAAAAATTGTTTTGGTTTGATTCAAAAGTTATTCATGTTTGTTTTGATATTAGATTTAAAGGATCCATGACAATGAAAACCACGGGAGTCATCATGGCCCTGATGTGGGTGATGCTGAACGTCCTGCCCCGAATCGAAGGATGGATTGTACAACAGCCACAAGAGAATATCTGGATCACGTTAGCCAAAGCCCTAAACCAAGACAGCATGTGTTTGAGTATGGGTGCAACTTCAGATCCCATGTCGACCTGCCTAGTAGGTATCCCCCTGCGAATGAATGACACCTCCTTCGCAGGTAAAAGGCCCGAACCTGTTGACAACTGGGATGCGTGGATGAGGACCCTTCCCCATGCACCAGAGGAGCCCCAAGAATTGGCACTGTTGGGGTCCTCCAAAGCTGACTTTTGTATCAATTTTGACTGCTTCCCTAAGTGGGAAGATGCTAAAATATTTGGAGGATATGATAAAATTCCATACCAGGATGTGCATCCCCTAAAAAGATCAGTGTACAGTCTTGAAAATTGGTGTAACTATACCACGAGATCTGTCCTCAAACGGTCCAAGTCCACGCCCATCCCGAAGACTCTCCCCTCTGGCGTATTCTTAATCTGTGGAGATAGAGTCTGGGCTGGGATACCGTCCCGTCTTTCAGGTGGCCCATGCACGTTGGGCCAACTCACCCTCATGACCCCCAACAAGACCCAAATTCTTGAATGGAGAAAATTCTATAATCTGACCCGTCAAAAAAGATCACTCAGAATTTGGGACGAAAGTTGCAATTCGGCTGTTGAACCTTGGAGTTTTTCAAAGAGGGTGGCTGCCTCCATATTCGTGCCCTGGGTGGCGGCAGCTAAGGCCTTGGGGGAATTAGGCCATTTAGAGTGTTGGCTTGGCAGACAAGCCAACCTCACGTCCTGGGCATTGACCCAGCTGCTGGAAGATAAGGACACGACTAGGCACGCCACCCTGCAGAACAGGGCGGCGATTGACTTTCTCCTTCTCGCACACGGGCACGGGTGCGAGGACTTTGAAGGGATGTGTTGTATGAACTTATCATCCCATTCAAAAAGCATCCATGCAACGCTACAAGAACTGCAAGGACAATTCACTCAACTAAGGACTGAAAGTAAAGACGGGTTGGACCATCTAATGAGTGACTGGGGCATTTCAAAATGGGGCATGGACTTGTTGAAATCTATTTTATGGATCCTAATCGTCATCGTTATCGTGTTAAGTATGTTTGGTTGCTTAAAAAATATTCTAGTATCGTTAGTACAACGGGCTTTTTTAAATAAAATAAAAGGGGGAGATGTGGCAGTTGTCAATATAGAAACGAGACCTAGGGGCTTGAGGACTTCCTGGTGGATTGGTCCATCGGGGAGTCGCCCCCCTGCTATAAAAACATCCATGGTTTAGCCTGGTTGTAGTCACACCCCAGTTAACACACAAAGTTGACACCCCTTGTTCCTATTGAATATGTTATTTGTCTATCACAAAGGTGATTGACAGGTTGTTCTGGAAAGTTCTCTGTACCCCTGTTTATGATTTGTTGTTATCCCCAAACCACTCCCCTGTGTCTATATTATTTGCTGCTGTTGAAAGCTCCCGCCTTAATCCCACCCCGAGCCTTTACCCTGATTGGTTGTTTATTGTACTACATAAGTTGCTGTCGAGAGCTAGTCGGGGCTCCTTTGACTTTGGGGTTCCAGGGAATAAACCTCTCTGTTGCCTGAAGCTTAGAGTCGCTCCTGCCTTTGTGATTCCTCCTGAACCAAACCCAAGACGACCCTCCACGCCTTCCTCCCTGTGGGGAATCCTCGGGGTTCCCTCGGCTCTCATCCTAACGGACAGGGGGTTGAGGTAGCACAGTGGTGAGGAAGGCAACCACCGAGCAGAGGCACCGTGCCTGGGATCGGAGGACGAGTAGGTATTACACCGAAAAATAATATAAAACTTTACAGTGTTCTTCAAGGACCCGCAAAGTAGAAAAAAGGTGGGACCGGTTCGACTCATCGTGTGGGGGAGGGGATATGCTTGTGTCTCCACTCCAGAGGGACCGCGCTGGATCCCAAGCCGAGACATCAAGCTGTACCGAGAGCGCCCACCAGAACAGACCCGGACGACTCTACCAACAGACGCTGCTCCACAGAGATCAGCGTGGAAGAGAAGGAAAAAGAAGACTCCAGACTTCGACAGCGATCAAGAAGATCGAGAAGAACAAGAGGAGATCAATTATATACAAAGAAGAGACTTTCAGATTTACTGCCTATACCCAGCTTGTGAGAGTCTCCCCTCTGAGCAACCAGATCCTTTCGTCCTCACCGAGACCCTTCTTTTTGATACCTTCCCCTTAGACTCTCCCCAAACCTGCCCCATCTACCTCCCGTACCCCAACCTCCCATACCCCGATCATCCCCAGTCTTGTTGTAGAGAGACAGAGAGGGAGAGAGAGACAATGCTTTAATAATGTTTGTTTGTTTTATTGCAGATTTTAAAGACTTTGCTTTGGATTTTAGTTATTATCTTCATTGTGTTAAGCTTCCCTGGATGTTTTAAAGCCTTCATCATTTATTTTATTAAGAAGTCACTTTCTTTAAGTAAAAAAACAGGGGGAGATGTAGTGGTGGTTCTGAACCAGGAAGGATTAAGACTTCTGCTGGCATGTTCCACAGACAGAGAATTTCCCCCCTGAGCTGCCAGAGACAATGGTTTAGACCACCAAGCCACGAACCCCAAGTTCCTGCTATTGGTTCCTTGATTTGTCTGTTATGTATCTCAGTTCTGGAACATTCCCTGTTACCCGGTTGTTCATTCATTGTTCTCTCTTCCCCCCTCCCCTCCCTAAACCTCATTCGACTACGCACGCTGGACCCTCCCTTGTATTGCCCCTGCACCCTCAGATTATTGGATGTTATCCCTCCCTTAAATACCCATGTCATGAGCTATTCGAAGATCTTAGTCCCTGAGCTCCCTTGGGGGTAATAAACCTGCCGAACCCTCATACTAAGAGTCCTCCTTCTTTGGGTAGTTCTTTGCTATCCTGCAGTGCTCTGAGGGCAACAACACCTCAGCCCAACACAGACTAGCGGAGCCTACCAGCGGCTCCCCGGGGAAGCCTTCTTGATCGGAAGGCGAACGGCTTCTCAGGGTCGCGCTAGCACTCTGCCGCCGTGATCAGAGCGGGATTAAGAAGCAGGGAACGCAACAAGGCCTGACTTGATATAAAGATTTCAAATAAGAGCACAGAAAAGGTTTGTGGATTTGTTTGGGGTTTTTATGCTTTACGTGTGTTCAATTTTATTCACAAAGACACAGGGCTCAAAAGAGCTGAATTCCCCTTAAGTTTTATTGTCTATGATCCAAAATAATACCTTCCCTAGCATGTTTTTTTAATAACGCTTTAAGTACTGTATTGGCTCTGACTGGGGTAAAGCTCACAGCCCTTACAGTGCTGTGCTTTGCTTTGGTAGCTGGTGTTGATAACAGACCAGTGTTTTGGCTACTGCCAAGCTGTGCTGTCCCTCTGACATTCCTTCCCCCACTGAAGGGGATGGAGGTGGCCAAGATCCTGGGAGGGGACACAAGCAGGTCAGCTGACCCCAGTCAGCCAAGGGGATATTCCATACCATATGACATCAGCTCAGATATATAAGGGAAGGAAGAGAGGAGGAGGAGGAGGAGGAGGAAGCACTCAGGACTCGTCCATGTTTGCCTTCTTGAACAACCATTATGCGTGCTGAAGCCCTGCTTCCCAGAAAGTGTCCGGACATCGCTACTGATGGGAAGTAGAGACTGATTGGTTTTTTTCTCCTCAGGTCTTGTGCGTGCAACTCTCTCCTTGCTTACTCTATTTTCCCGCTGTAATAAAACTGCCTTATCTTACCCTGGTAGTCTTTTTTCGATATTATTCTCTCCCCTCTCCCAGTGGGAGAGGGAGTGATAGAGTGACTGAGTGGGCACCTGGCACCTAGCCAGGGTCAACCCACGACAAGTACAAATCAGGGGAGTGTCTGGTCAGACCAAATCTCTTGCAAGGATCACTGGCTGGAATGCTTTCAAAATTTTTTCACAGCTATTTTTCTATCTGAACACAGAATGATTCTTCATGTAACTCTAAAAATTCTGCTTTTGTAGACTGAAAGTAAAGCTCAATAAAGTCAAAAAGCCATCAGTGGGCTTTGAAATTGGTCCCAGGTCTTCTGGCTTGCAGGTGGCAATCCTTAGGCAGCCTGCAGGGAAGTGATATTTGTTTTAATGCAGAACTACTGTAGAAAATCTTTACATTGTGGATACTCCAGGTAGTTAACAAACAGCATCTAATATGAAATACTTTGTGTTGGATATCAGAAGACATCACATTACCAATTCATCTTGTCCTACTTCTACTAGTGGTCAGCATGAGAGGAGCAGAAGGCTGTAAGATGAGCACGTCAGGCAGATCATAAAAGTTGTCTATATCACTATCCTAAAAGAAGTTTTGGCATCTCACATTCATTTGTAGAGCAGTATTTGTTGTAATCCTGCTGTGAATGAAATGCACATTACTGACTTGACGGGGAGAAAAGACTTCATGCTTCACTTGGTTATAAGAGAAGTGGACTGAGTCTCCAGAGGAAGATCATCTGCGTTGCAAGAAGAATAGCTCAGTGGTTACCTGTTACACAAAGACATTAAAGGCTCAGGTGCAATTTCCTACCTGAACTTCAGTCCCCGGATAATTTTGAGCATTCATCACAAGTGACATTCATCTCTAAGAGGTAGTTTTCTAGTCTACATTATGAAAAAGTCTGTCTTTTGGGCAATAGCAAGAGAAAGGACCTCCAGAAAGTGAATCACTTTCAGATACCTCCAGGAGAATTTGTATAAAAGCAGGACTCTTTTTTTTTTTTTCCAATCCTCTGGACATGCTCCTCTCAAATGGTTCATCACAGAAGGAGAATTGGGCAACTAACTTTTCTTAGATGCCTATTATTTACATTACTAAATAGCTGGATCCATTTAGGCATTTAAGGGAGCTAAACCTTATATTATGAGGAAATGAATTTTTGTCTCTGCATCTTAATTTTTTACCTGCAACATGTGACACCTTCCTCACAGTCGGACTGTGGAGGGTGAAATGTTAAAATTTATACAATATCATCAAAATGTCAGTGGAGGCCAGAAAATTGCTTAACATAAATATATAGAAAAGGATGCTTGTCCTGGTTTGAAGGACAGGTGTCTGTTAAGGAAGGCAGGAGCCTCCCTTGGAATGGGAAATTGTAACCCCTCTCCCTCCAAGTTATTATAAATTTGAAATCAAGAGGCTCTCAGGCAAAGATATGGGAATAAGAATAACTATTAAAAATAATAAGTGTACCTCGTGGCTTCGCGGCCTCGTGGTCACCTGCTGGATGGTTGCCTCAGCCACCCGGGCGCCACCAGGGCTAAGGTTTCCCTGCCCACAGCAACGCTAATCCCAAGTGCTGAGGTTTCGGTGTTCGCAAGCGTGGGTTCTTGCTACCAGTAGCTGCGAAATCAAGACAATAAGGAGCGGCGACTATGCTGGGCAACAGGAACGTTTATTGATCCTCGTCCCAAGCACAATGGCGCCGGACAAGGCTGTGCAGGGACGGATAAACAACTCAGGCAACCAATCACGGCAGAGCAAGGGGGAGGAGTTGGGGCGGGGAGAGGAATCACAAACCAACCGGGAGTAAGGGAGGGAGGGAGAAAGGTTCAGGGACCAATCCGAGAAGCACCTGCACGGAGCTTTCCAGAAACAGGGGAGGATACAAAACTTGACAGACAACACAACTAACAAATTATCAAACAGAGGCGTAACCTAAACTAAATGGACTAAACCAAGGTCGGGATGGCTCCCGGGGGATTCTTTCCACGAGATGGTTTTCACCCACCACCCTTCCTTCCGGGAGCCCGGGGCCGACGTTGCCATGACAACTGCAACATCTCCCCGTTTCTTGTTTTCTAAGAAAGAACGAGAAATCATAGAAACAAGGACATTTTTTAAACATGAAAACAAACAGAGCACAATTAAAATGATAACTAAAATCCAAACAAGGGTGGACAACAGTTCTGTAGCCCATGATGAAAGTCCTGTTTGTGCGAACATGGTCCGCAGCCAATCATTGCTTTCAACATGTAGATCTTGGAGCTGCTGCTGGATCCCCTGTATAGTGGCGTGGATGCTGCGCGAGCGGGATGAAAGATTGAAACAGCATAGACCTTCAAATTCCTCGCACCCGTGCCCATGGGCGAGGAGTAAGAAGTCTATAGCCGCCCTGTTCTGCAAGGTGGCTCGTCTGGTGGTGTCTCCGTCCTGAAGTAATTGGACCAAAGCACGGGACGTCATGTTGGCGTGTTTGCCAAGCCAACATTCAAGATGACCTAATTCCCCCAGCGCCTTAGCTGCTGCTGCCCAGGGCACAAAGACAGAAGCAACCACCCTCTTTGAAAAGCTCCAATGATTAACTTCTGAATTGCAATTTTCATCCCAGTGGTCAATTTCTCGTTTTTTACGTGCCGAATTGGTTTTTGTCCAATTGAGAATTTGCGTTTTACCAGGGGCTAGGACGGTTACTTCGCCCAACGTGCAAGGCCCTCCTACCGGACGGGACGGTATCCCGGCCCACATGCGGTCCCCGCAGATAAGAAACACTCCTGTTGGTAGGCGGAGGGGACCACCAAGGGCTCTGGCTCTCGACGGTGTAGCAGGTGTGGTAATAGTACGTGCACACCACTTATCAAAAGTATAGATGGAACGTTTGTGAGGACTCACATTAGTTCTTTTAATGTCTCCAATTTGAGCCCGATAGGGCTCGTTCCCCGTCAGCGTGTATTGAAACTCCACGCAGGATTTGGCTTGTGCGGACCCCAGCAGTTCCAATTCTTGGGGTTCCACATCGAAATTTCTTTCGTCTACTGCATGTTTTAGAGTCTCAAGCCAGGCATCCCATGATTTTACAGAATTGGGCCTCAGACTTGCAAGAACAGGATCTTGTTCTTGCATAGGGATACCCACCAGACAGGTTGACAGGGGGTTCTCGGCAGCATCCGTATTCAAACAGAGATTGTCTTGTTTCAATGACTTGGCGAGCGTGACCCACACATTCTCCTTCGGTTGCGGAAGGATCCAGCCGGATGTCTCTGGCCAACGGTGAGTCATCGTCGCCAGCAGCCACAGGGACAGCAGAATTTTGGTCACACTTTCCAGCTCCATTACTTCTGTTATCAAGGTGTACTGAAACAGGAAGGTAAGTATAAACAACTCTTTCCCAGCAAAGTTGACTTCTACCAACCCTTCCCCTCTCAGAACATTCAACAAGGACAGGGTAAGGATAGAACATTCAGGTAAGTGTGGGGTGGGGAAAAGGGGAAAGGGGAGTAGGGCTGTGAAGGTTTTGAGCATTGTTGCTGGTGCTCTTAGCTGCTCATGGTTGGAACACAGTCTATGATGTTGCCTTCTTTCTTCTTCGCTTCCATGCGAAGCTGACGTTCTGGTTGTCCTGTGGGGTCTGTGGGTCACTCTGGAGGTATGGGCGGATTGCTCTCGCCGGGATCCACCGGGGACCTGCTGTTGTAGAAACACACCCATACCCTCTTCCCCATACAATCAGCTCGACTGGACCTTTAATCTGACCATTTTCCGGATCCTTGAACAGCACAAGAGGTTTTTCTGCCAATTTCATCCTGGCTGAATTTGTGAAATGTCTAAAGACGGGGGGGGAAGGCTCCGAATCAGTACAATTTAGAAAATTTAAGGTAAACAACGCCTTACAGAGTCGCTCAATGGGTGTCTTTTCCTCTGTCCCTCCCCGCTGCTGCTGCTCAAGGATGCGTTTAATCTCCTGATGTTTTCTTTCAACTATAGCTTGGCCAGTTGGGGAATGGGGTATGCCCGTGGTATGGCTAATTCCCCATTCCTGTAAAAATTTTTTAAAACTAGCTGAAACATAACAAGGTCCATTATCAGTTTTTATAGACTTTGGCACTCCTAAAACAGAAATGCCATTAGAAAATGTTTTTTAACGTCTCTTGCCTTTTCTCCGGTGTGAACCGACGCAAAGGTGGCACCAGAAAATGTGTCAGTTGATACATGAATATATTTAAGACGACCAAAAGGTGCATAATGGGTTATGTCTGCTTGCCATACTTCGTTAGAATGGAGACCTCGGGGATTGACCCCAGCGTTAAAGGCAGGAATCTGATGTTTCTGACAGGACGGACATGTTGCCACTATGGCCCTAGCCTGCTCCGAGGACAGGTTAAACATCCTACGGAGGGCAGGGGCATTTTGATGGTAGAATTGGTGGCTTAAACGTGCCTGTGCCACAACGTCAGTAACTGAACAATTGTGCACAGACATCGCTAATGCATCAGCTCTCTGATTACCTTCTGCGATGTAACCGGGTAGGTTGGTGTGTGACCTTGTGTGCATCACAAAGAAGGGATGCTTGCGGTGGGAAAGGAGCTGTAACAAAGATGCAAGCAACCCCAAAAAGTCTTTGATGACTCACCTCTTTCAATAGAGAATGTTCAATCCTGGAAACAATCCCCGCTACATAGGCCGAATCTGTCACCAAATTTATCGGTTGCTCCTGGAACCGCTCGAATGCCCTAACAACGGCGGATAACTCAGCAATTTGAGGAGAACCCTCAACCACCAGAATTTCCTCTTCCCACTCGAGGTTCTCTGGATTTTCCCACGTCAGCACAGCCTTGTGGGAGGACCCAGAGCCGTCTGTGAAAATGGTTAGGGCATCAGGAAATGGAGTTTTACTTTGAACAAATTCTGGGGCCAAATGAAATTCCGAATTAAAAAGATGGTGTTTTAGCTTTTGGTGCCCAATTTGACCGGAGAAGTTTTCCAGAGCTAATTGGAGATGTTCACTCTCCTGGAAGACAGACTCAAATTGATCTCTCTTCCAGGGGGTTTTGATGCACGCAAAATCACAGCCAGCCAGGGTACGGAGACGCTGGCGAGCTTTGATTATAAGCTCGGCCACCAACTCTTGTGGCGTCGTGATTGTTTTGGATGGCGTATTAGGTAGGAATATCCACTCCACTATCAGGAGGGGATCCCTCACCTGCTCATCCCATTGAAATATTAACCCATGGTACTTCGGGTTCTTCCCTAGAATGCTGAAACGAAAGGGAAGAACCGGGTTAATCCTATGTGTCCGTTTTGTGTGTAGTGCTGTTAGTACTTTACCAACTGCCCCTCTCGCCTCCGTGGTGAATTGAATGGGTGCATCCAGGGCACGGCCTCCCCGTAGGAGTTGAAACAAAGGCTGCAAGTCTGTGTTCTTCAGTCCTAGGAAGGGTCGCAGCCAATTGATAGATCCACACAACTGATGCAACTCACGAAGCGTGGCAGGCTCTTCAGGAAGTTTAATCAGTTGAGGCTCAATGAAGGTGCTGGTAATACGTGACCCCAAATAATTCCAAGGTGACGTGGACTGTATTTTCTTAGGATTCACCTTCATACCGACGTTCTCGATGGCCTGGAGAACTGCAGTCAGGGCTGGTTGTAGCTGTTCTTGCGAAGGTGCGCAGATGAGTATGTCGTCCATGTAGTGCAGGATACGGACAGCTGGAAATGCCTTTCGTACCGGAGAGAGGACCCCGGAGACGTACCATTGGCAAAGGGAGGGGGAATTTCTCATTCCCTGGGGGAGGACGAGCCAATGGTAGCGTCGCACAGGTTCCTCCCGATTGATCGCAGGCACTGTGAAGGTGAACTTGGGAGCATCTGCAGGATGGAGGGGGATACTAAAGAAACAGTCTTTAATGTCTATTATGGTGACGGGCCACCCCCTTGGCAACATTGCTGGTGATGGGAGTCCAGGCTGCAGGGGGCCCATCTCCTCCATCACCGCATTAATGGCACGAAGGTCGTGCAGTAGTCTATAACTGTCAGATTTGGGCTTTTTTATTACAAATATCGGAGAGTTCCACGGGCTGTGGGATGGTGTAATGCGACCTAGTCTCAGCTGTTCGTCGACCAGTTCCTGGAGCGCGCTTAACTTATCACCTCGTAGGGGCCACTGCTCAATCCGGATGGGTTTATCAGAGAGCCACTTAATGGGTGGAACTTGTGGCCCAGCGCGCTTTGAGGTGGCCCCCACTAAAAATCCTGAGGCGGAGGGATCTCAATCCTCACACCCCACTGGTCTAGCAGGTCTCTGCCCCACAGTGTAAAACCCGAGGAAACTATGAATGGCCTCACGGTCCCTACATGTCCACCGGGACCCTCGATAAGAATGTCCGATTTTGCCCTTTTAGCAGACACTGTTCCCCCGACTCCCTTTAGGGATTCGTTCAAGTCTTTGGTGCCCCAGTCAGATGGCCACTCTGTGTCAGCGATGATAGTAACATCAGATCCCGTATCTATCATTCCTGCCCTGGTGACAGAACTCTGGCCATTAATAAGCTTACAGTGAGTGAATGGTTTGTCTGTACCAACTACCTGGGTCCACCATACAAACGGAGTTCGTGTGTCCCTAGGGATGTTCTCGGGTAAAATCAGTGCTTGGCCTAGCCAAGTCCCTTTAGGCAAAAACCAGGGTGTGGTATTTAACATGATGGTGACACCGATAGGTTTTTTTAGGTTGATAAAGTTTCACCTCCGGAATAACAAAAAGTCCTGGGGGACCTCTTATAGAATCTCCCACTATAAGTAATGTGCACGGGTGGTGTGGTGCATTTATCAGTTCCACAGCAACGTGGTGAGGTGTAGTGTCCGTGAGATGTAAAACGAACGAGCTCACCACATCCAGGCGATTGGAGTCACTCGGCGAGGGCTCTGCAGAGTGCCGCGTTGTCGAATGTGGACACGCTAGCTGTTGAAATCTCGTGAGTTCTCTGTAGGTTGGTGAAGTCGATGTCGTGGACTCTCCAGGTGCAGCGTTTAACTTATTTATTGCGGAGCGCGGCACTGACCCGCCCTCCCCTTCCCGTTTCCTGAGGAGTGGCAACAGGAACACGGCGTGGGTTGGGCTGTCACGTTGTTTTGATGAGAGGCGGGACCTGCCGGTAACTCGGGATTCACAGAATTAGTGCAGTTAAAATGTCCTTTGCGAGGGAGTCTACAGTCTTTGATAAAATGACCCAACTTCCCACAGTTATAACAACGTTTTTCAGCTGGCGCTGCTGTGACGCCATAGGAATGCGTGGGTTTGGGTTTTACTTTCGCCAAGTCAGGGATGGTCTCTGGCTTTGGCAGCCTCACTTGGGAGCAGCGCTCAGTAATAAGCTCGATGGTGGGCGGAGGCTCCCAAGGCATAAGCTCAATGACCCTACGGCACTCCTCATTAGAGTTTTCCCTAACAAGTTCTACTAGCATCTCTTTTTGCACGACCGGGTTGGTAACTGCACGCGCCACGGACTCCCGAAGTCTATTTACAAAGGTAACAAACCTCTCTTGGGGACCCTGCTTTATGGTGGTGCAACCCTGAGCAGGGTCACCGTCAGCGGCTAAACTAAACAGCACCGATCGCGCTGCCCGCTGTATGTCTTTAAGGATTTCAGCCGGAATGTTTTTGGCTTGCTCCCCGGGTTCCGAAAACGCTCCCTCCCCACTAAGGTGTTCCATAGTGAGGGAGGCTTTGGCGGGGTCACCACGATAGGTGGAAAGTAACTTTTGCAGCTCCCTGTGCCACCTGCTTTCCCAAACCCAGAAATCCGGTTCGATTAAAAGGCTCGACATCAGGAGTTTTAAATCGTGTGGCACCAACAACGATGCTTCAAACGTGGAGTTTATCAACCCCTTGAAATAGGGAGACGCGCGCCCAAACTCCTGACTCGCTTTGCAAATATCTTTAATCACCCATTGCTGTATGGGTTCCCACCGCGCGGTGTTACGCTGCCGGTTGTACGTCACCGGTGCCGCAAAGGGCACGGCTACCGGCAACTGCGATGGGGGAGAGGCCCCGGTGGTATAGGCTTCGGAGGCCCGGGTGGGATAGGCCTCATCCCTTCCCGCTTCCGGGGTAGGACCGTGGGAAACCGGAAGGGGTACAGCGTGGGTAAACAAGGGGGCGGGCACGCTAACGGGAGGGGCGGGGTTCCCGGCAGGGGCGGATCTGGGCGGGATTGGAGGCGGGACTGGGGTGGGAGTTACAGGGTAAGGGGTGGGGCGACCAAGGGGGCGGGGAACTTCGTGGGCGGGAGGAAGGAGGGGCCCCGACGCAATGACATCATCAGCCGCAGGGGGTGTGACCGACGTGTCACTCAACGCGGGGGTGGGGGCTAGGGAGGAGGGGGCGGGGTAGAAGGGATTCGCGTCACTCCGGTTCGCGCGCGCGCCAAAGTCCAAACCGCTGCCGCATTGCGGCAAAAGTCCCGATCTGCCATCTTGCAATGGCGCAGCAAAATTTCTCCCGACGCCATTTTGTGGCGTTCCCTTAAATTCAAAACTACTGTAACTCGGAGGGGGAATCCGCGCAACGGGCGCAACTGGGGACGGCGAACTGGGGTAAATTGTGAGGAATGGGTCCACCCTGAGCTGGCCAGACTCAGGGCAGAAAGGGTTGGTGACTGCCGTGCTTCGGTGGAGACTTCCATCGTCTCTGATTTCAACCCGCTTGCTTTCGCGAGACGGGCGCACCGGCGCATGGTCAGCCACCGGGATAGAGGGGGGTGGAATGAGGGGTTCAGGGACACGATCAGGGGTAGGGGAACTAACGTCAACCGCACTCGAACCCTCCCCAAACTCATTAGCTAACACATTATAAATTAAAGTCTGCAACCCAAAAAACCGTTTAACTGAAAAATCTCCCCCCTCAAATCTATCGGTTAATTTTTCCCCGATGTCATCCCAAAACGAAAGCTTAAAAACCGACTTAGGATGAACGAAAGGAATGTTCCCAAGTACCCATTTCAAAAACTTTTTAAGTAACTTTTTATCAAAACTTTCCCCCGAATCAACCAAACGGTATGTTAAACTATAATACAAAAAACTTAGCTCCTTCTCCCTCTTGCTTTGATGGTTGCCCATCCTATAACAAGAGAGGTTAATTCCCCACTCTCTAAAATAAAGTAGGAAACGTGGCGGTTAACTCACCCGGAGGACACTCGACCTCCGCAGCGACCTGCAGGGCTTTTTTTCAACGTCCGAGGCTTGTGCTCCTCGCGACGACCGCCAAAGTAAATCCACAAACGAGAGATGTGAGGTGCCTTGATGAGCTCGGTTTCACCTCGATGCCTCAGTCCGTCGAGGTCGAGGGAGTCGCCGGCTTTTCTACGAGTCCGTACCTCCACAAGAGGGTTCAGGACACGTAGCAAGGAGCGCTCCAACAGGGTCTTCTCGGTGCAAAGAGAGTCCTCTTCTGAAGCTACTTGCGTAGCAGCAGCGTTGGGCGCCACTTATTAAAAATAATAAGTGTACCTCGTGGCTTCGCGGCCTCGTGGTCACCTACTGGATGGTTGCCTCAGCCACCCGGGCGCCACCAGGGCTAAGGTTTCCCTGCCCACAGCAACGCTAATCCCAAGTGCTGAGGTTTCGGTGTTCGCAAGCGTGGGTTCTTGCTACCAGTAGCTGCGAAATCAAGACAATACGGAGCGGCGACTATGCTGGGCAACAGGAACGTTTATTGATCCTCGTCCCAAGCACAATGGCGCCGGACAAGGCTGTGCAGGGACGGATAAACAACTCAGGCAACCAATCACGGCAGAGCAAGGGGGAGGAGTTGGGGCGGGGAGAGGAATCACAAACCAACCGGGAGTAAGGGAGGGAGGGAGAAAGGTTCAGGGACCAATCCGAGAAACACCTGCACGGAGCTTTCCAGAAACAGGGGAGGATACAAAACTTGACAGACAACACAACTAACAAATTATCAAACAGAGGCGTAACCTAAACTAAATGGACTAAACCAAGGTCGGGATGGCTCCCGGGGGATTCTTTCTACGAGATGGTTTTACCCACCACCCTTCCTTCCGGGAGCCCGGGGCCGACGTTGCCATGACAACTGCAACAAATAACAGTTCTTTACTACTATCTAAAACAAGGATAACAAATAACAACAACTATAACGTTGGCCAACAAACAGAACCAGAAACCCAATGGCAGCCTGCTTGGCTTCAGGCACCTTTTCCCTTTGGTACAGTTCCAGTCACAGCCTGCAGGGGCGCTCTGGGTGCGATGATTCCCCGGTGGCTGCAGGGGCGCTCCGGCGTGAGCTCAGGTAGCACACGGCGAATGGCGACTGCCCGAAGCACGGAGGGATGGAGGAGAGCCCTTCTCCACAGACTCCGGAGGGGCGGCAGCTGGTGTCGGTGCCCGCCAGCAGATCCCCGGACACAGGGAAGCTGGACGTAATGTCTCCACGTGCAGGGAAAAACCCCGCTACAATGTAGCGGAGAAAAGCGGGCTGGTGGCAGGCAGGTCGGCTCCAGATGGGGCAGAGGGTAGAGGCTGACAGCAGACAGACCGGCAGCTCCGCGCTGGCTTCTCAGGGGCCGTGGGTTCAGCAGACAGCAGCTCCGACCGTCCAGCTCTGAGGGTCCTGAGCAAGAGGGCGTGACCTCCCCCCTGCCCTTGCTTTTCAGTCTCTCCAAATCTCGCGTTACCAGGCTCTGCTTCTATGAGGGGCAATTTTGCCCCACTCTGCCAAGGAGAAAGGCTCTAGCCTTGTGCTTTGTTTCTCTTAAGTACCCAGTCATTTGTGTCTTAGCAACCCATGGGAGAAAAATTCCTGAGGAAAAGAACTAGATCCAACCTTCAACATTCTCCACCCCGAATTTTTTTCCCATGCAAACACCTTACATCAAATTTAAACTTCCGAGGTATATACATACATGCAGATACAGATACAAGCGCAGTGTCATAAGTAGGTCACCCTAAAACAAGATCTCCTTGAGGTATGCATCGGGTCTCTCCATCCCTTTGCATCACCCACCAGGTGCAGCCCGGTCCCTGAGCAAAGACAACCCCCCGGATGGGACTGTCTTTACTTGAGGCAGAGTTTACCCAAACAGTCTTTCCCAGCATACCTCTCATGTGTACTACTGGAACCTTATCTCCATCTGTTGTTCGCAAGGGGTCAGAGTGGGCAGGCCCGGCCCGGCTGGAGGAACCTCGGGTGTTCACTAACCATGTGGCCTTTGCCAAATTAGTCTCCCAGTTCTTGAACGTCCCCCCACCCAGTGCTTTCAAGGTGGTTTTGAGCAGGCCATTGTACCGTTCAACTTTCCCAGCTGCTGGTGCATGATCAGGGATATGGTACACCCACTCGATGCCATGTTCCCTAGCCCAGGTGTTTATAAGGCTATTTTTGAAATGAGTCCCATTGTCAGATTCAATTCTCTCGGGGGTACCATGTCTCCAAAGAACCTGTTTTCGAGGCCCAGGATAGTGTTCCGGGCAGTGGCATGAGGCACAGGTTAGGTCTCCAGCCATCCTGTGGTGGCTTCTACTATTGTGAGAACGTAGCGCTTGCCTTGGCGGGTCTGGGGCAGTGTGATGTAATCAATCTGCCAAGCCTCTCCATACTTGTATTTGGACCACCGTCCACCATACCATAGAGGCTTTACCCGCTTGGCCTGTTTGATCGCGGCGCACGTCTCACAATCATGGATCACCTGGGAGATGCTGTCCATGGTTAGATCCACCCCTCGGTCTCGTGCCCACTTATAGGTGGCATCTCTGCCCTGGTGGCCTGAGGCATCATGGGCCCTTCGGGCTAGGAACAACTCCCCTTTGTGTTGCCAGTCTAAATCTATCTGTGCCACCTCTATCTTTGCGGCGTGATCTACCTGCTTGTTGTTCTGGTGTTCTTCGTTAGCTCGGCTCTTAGGGACATGGGCGTCTACATGGCGGACCTTTACGGTTAGCTTCTCTACCCGAGTGGCAATGTCTTTCCATTCATCAGCTGCCCAGATTGGCTTTCCTCTACGCTGCCAGTTGGCCTTTTTCCACCTTTCCAGCCAACCCCATAGAGCATTGGCTACCATCCACGAATCGGTGTAGAGATAGAGCTTTGGCCACTTCTCTCTCTCAGCAATGTCCAGGGCCAGCTGAAGGGCTTTGAGTTCAGAAAATTGGCTCGATCCACCCTCTCCTTCAGTGGCTTCTGCAACCTGTCGTGTGGGGCTCCACACAGCTGCTTTCCACTTCCGGTTCATCCCTATGATGCGACAGGAACCATCAGTGAAAAGGGCGTAGCACTTTTCTTCCTCTAGCAGTTGATTGTATGGTGGAGCCTCCTCAGCCCGGGTCACTTGTTCTTGCTCCTCTTCATCAGTGAGGCCAAAGCTTTTACCTTCTGGCCAGTTCGTAATTATTTCCAGGATCCCAGGGCGGTTCAGATTTCCAATGCGGGCGCGCTGTGTGATAAGTGCGATCCACTTACTCCATGTGGCATCGGTGGCGTGGTGGGTAGAGGGAGCCTTTCCTTTGAACATCCACCCCAGCACTGGTAGTCGAGGTGCCAGGAGGAGTTGTGCTTCAGTGCCAATTACCTCCGAGGCGGCTTGAACTCCTTCATTGGTGGCCAAGATTTCCTTCTCTGTGGGGGTGTAGTTGGCTTCAGACCCTCTGTAACTCCGGCTCCAGAATCCCAGCGGTCGGCCTCGAGTCTCTCCAGGCACCTTCTGCCAAAGGCTCCAGGATAAGCCCTTGTTCCCGGCTGCAGAGTAAAGCACATTCCTCACCTCTGGTCCCGTCCTTACTGGGCCAAGCACTACTGCGTGAGCGATCTCCTGCTTGATCTGGGCAAA
>JAVTVJ010011172.1:0-14338 GCA_034509425.1 Eopsaltria australis | reverse complement strand
AGTCATTTTCTGGGCTTTTTGGGGCCCATATTTGGGTCAATTTTTGTGTCATTTTTGGAGCAAATTTTGGCCATTTTTGGGTTTATTATTGGGCCATTTTTGGGACTATTTTTGTTCACTTTTTTAGTGATTTATAAGGGGAAGTTCTGGGTTGTTTTACGGCAAATTTTTGGGTCATTTTTGGGGCTATTTTTGGGGCTATTTTGGGGTCATTTTTGGGTCTATTTTCGGGGCCATTTCTGGGTCGTTTTCGAGGCCATTTTGGGCCCATATTTGGGTCACTTTTTGTGTTATTTTTCGGGCGAATTCTGGGCAACTTTTGGGTAATTTTTGGGTAATTTTGGGGTAATTTTTGGGCTTATTTCCCTGTCATTTATAGGGGGAATCTCTAGGTTTTTTTTACGGCCAATTTTGGGTCATTTTTCGGGCCAATTTTGGGGCCATTTTGTGGCTATTTTTGGGTCTTTTTTTAATCACTTTTGATGCATTTTTTGGGTCATTTTTGGGGTTATTTTTGGGGCCATTTTCGGGCAATTTTTGCGTCATTTTTGGGTCATTTTTTGGGGCTGCTTTGGGCCTATTTTTGGGTCATTTAAAGGGGGAATTTTTGGCTCATTTTACGGCCAATTTTGAGTCATTTTTGGGGCCATTTTTTGGGCCATTTTAGGCTGATATTTGTGTCAGTTTTCGGGGTGATTTTTGGGGCGATTTTTGGGCCATTTTTGGGTCATATTTGGGTCATTTTTTGGGGCTGTTTTGGGCCTATTTTTGGGTCATTTAAAGGGGGAATTTTTGGCTCATTTTACGGCAAATTTTGAGTCATTTTTGGGGCTATTTTTTGGGCCATTTTGGGGCTATTTTTGGGTCATTTTTAAGCCACTTTTGGGCATATTTTTGGGGCCATTTATGGGTCATTTTCTGGGCCATTTTGGGCCGATATTTGGGTCAAGTTTTGTGCCATTTTTGGGGCGATTTTTCGGTCATTTTTTGGGTCATTTTTGGGTCATTTTTTGGGGCTACTTTGGGCCTATTTTTGGGTCATTTATAGGGGGAATTTTCGGATCATTTTCCGGCCAATTCTGAGTCATTTTTGAGTCATTTTTGGGATCATTTTGAGGCGTTATTGGGTCTATATTTGGGTCATTTTTGCGCAATTTATGGGTTATATTTAGCTGACTGTATTGAGCCATTTTTCTGTCAAGGTCAGGGCATTGTTTGGGCCATTTTTGGGTCAGTTTTGGGTCGTCTTTTAAGGCAATTTTTGGGTGATTTTTGGGGCTATTTTTGAGGCCATTTTGGGTCACTTTAGAATCATTTTTGGGGCCATTTTCGGAGACCTTTTGGGCCCATATTTGGGTCAATTTTTGAGTCGTTTTTGGGTCTATCTTTGGGCCAGTTTTGTGTCATTTTTGGGTCATTTTTCGGGGCTATTTTGGGCCTATATTTGTGTCATTTATAGGAGGAATTACTGGGTTATTTTACAGCCAATTCTGGGTCATTTTTGGGGCCATTTTTGTCGCCATTTTGAGGCTAGTTTTGGGTCATTTTTGAGCCATTTTGGGGTCATTTTGGGGTCATTTTGGGGTCATTTGTGGCCCATATTTAGGTCATTGTTTTGGGCCATTTTTCTGTCAAGTTTGGGGCCATTTTGGGGGCCATTTTGGGCCCATATTTGGATCATTTTTTGAGTCATGTTTGAGTCCATTTTTCTGGCTCTTTTTGGGCCATTTTTAGGTAATTTTTGGGTCGTCTTTTAAGGCAATTTTTGGGTGATTTTTTGGGCCATTTTTGAGGCCATTTTTGGGTCAAATCATTTTTGGGGCCATTTTCGGATACCTTTTGGGCCTATATTTGTGTCATTAATAGGGGGAATTTCTGGGTTATTTTACGGCCAATTTTGGGTCATTGTTTAGGGCCATATTTTGGTCAATTTTTGGGGCATTTTTGGGGCGATATGTTGGGCCATTTTGGGTCAGTTTGGGTCATTTTTTGGGGCCACTTTGGGCCTATTTTTGGGTCATTTATAGGGGGAATTTTTGGATCATTTTCCGGCCAATTCTGGGTCATTTTTCGTGCCATTTCTGGCTCCATTTTGGGGCTATTTTTGGGGCCATTTTGGAGCCATTTTTGGGTCAATATTTGGGGCCATTTTTGGGTCTATATTTGGGGCCATTTCTGGGTCATTTTCGGGGTGATTTTTGGGCCCATATTTGGGTCAATTTCTGAGTCATTTTAGGGCCATTTTTTGGGCCAATTTCGAATGATTTTTGGCTCATTTTTTGGGGCTATTTTGGGCCTTTTTTTGTGTCATTTAAGGGGGAATTTTCGGATCATTTTCCGGCCAATTCTGAGTCATTTTTGAGTCATTTTTGGGATCATGTTGAGGCGTTATTGGATCTATATTTGCGTAATTTTTGCGCTATTTATGGGTTATATTTAGCTGACTGTATTGAGCCATTTTTCTGTCAAGGTCAGGGCATTGTTTGGGCCATTTTTGGGTCAGTTTTGGGTCGTCTTTTAAGGCAATTTTTGGGTGATTTTTGGGGCTATTTTTGAGGCTATTTTTGGGTCACTTTAGAATCATTTTGGGGGCCATTTTCGGAGACCTTTTGGGCCCATATTTGGGTCAATTTTTGAGTCGTTTTTGGGTCTATCTTTGGGCCATTTTTGTGTCATTTTTGGGTCATTTTTCGGGGCTATTTTGGGCCTATATTTGTGTCATTTATAGGAGGAATTTCTGGGTTATTTTACAGCCAATTCTGGGTCATTTTTGGGGCCATTTTTTCGCCATTTTGAGGCTAGTTTTGGGTCATTTTTGAGCCATTTAGGGGTCATTTTGGGGTCATTTTTGGCCCATATTTAGGTCATTATTTTGGGCCATTTTTCTGTCAAGTTTGGGGCCATTTTGGGGGCATTTTGGGCCCATATTTGGATCATTTTTTGAGTCATGTTTGAGTCCATTTTTCTGGCTCTTTTTGGGCCATTTTTAGGTAATTTTTGGGTCGTCTTTTAAGGCAATTTTTGGGTGATTTTTGGGTCATTTTTTGAGGCCATTTTTGGGTCAAATCATTTTTGGGGCCATTTTCGGATACCTTTTGGGGTCATTTTTGTGTCATTAATAGGGGGAATTTCTGGGTTATTTTACGGCCAATTTTGGGTCATTGTTTAGGGCCATATTTTGGTCAATTTTTGGGGCATTTTTGGGGCGATATGTTGGGCCATTTTGGGTCAGTTTGGGTCATTTTTTGGGGCTACTTTGGGCCTATTTTTGGGTCATTTATAGGGGGAATTTTTGGCTCATTTTACGGCCAAATGTGGGCCATTTCTTGGGCAACTTTTTGGGGCCATTCTTGGGTCATTTTTGGGTCATTTTTCCAGACTGTTTTAGGCCTATTATTGGGTCATTTATAGGGGGAATTTTTGGCTCATTTTATGGCCAATTTCAGGTCATTTTTGGGGCCATTTTCCGGGCCATTTTAGGCTGATATTTGTGTCAGTTTTTGGGGTGATTTTTGGAGCGATTTTTGGGCCATTTTTGGGTCATATTTGGGTCATTTTTTAGGGCTGTTTTGGGCCTTTTTTTGGGTCATTTATAGGGGTAATTTCTGGGTTAATTTAAGGCCAGATTGTGGGTCATTTTTTGAACCGCATTTAGGGCCATTTTGGGGCTATTTTTGGGTTCTTTTTGGAGTCACTGTTTTGGGCCATGTTTGGGGGAATTTTTGGCTCATTTTTGGGCCCTTATTTGAGTCAATTTTTGAGTCATTTTGGGAGATTTTTGGGCCATTTTTGGGCCATTTTTGGGCGAATTTTTGGGGCTGTTTTGGGCTTTTTTTGGGTCATTTAATGTGGGAATTTTTGGATCATTTTACGGCCAATTTTGGACCATTTTTGGGGCCGTTTTTTGCCAGTTCTTCGTCAAATTTTGGGTGAATTTTGGGGCTGTTTCGGGCCATTTTTGGGTCATTTAAAGGGGGAATTTTTGGCTCATTTTACGGCCAAATTTTGAGTCATTTTTGGGGCTATTTTTAGTCCGTTTTGGGGCTATTTTTGGGTCATTTTTAAGCCATTTTTGGTACATTTTTTTTGGTCATTTTTGGTTATTTTTGGGGTCATATTTGTGGCTTTTTAGGGGTTATATTTGGAGTGATTTTTGGGGCCATTTCTGGGTCATTTTTGAGTCATTTTTTGCGGGTATTTTAGACCTATTTTTGGGTCATTTATAGGGGGAATTTTTGGCTCATTTTTCGGCCAAATTTTGGTCAACTTTGGGGTTATTTTTGGGGTCATTTTTGGGGTTATTTTTGGGGCCATTTTTGGGCAATTTTTGCATCATTTTTGGGTCATTTTTTGGGGCTGCTTTGGGCTCATTTTTGGGTCATTTATAGGGGTAATTTCTGGGTAAATTTAAGACCAGATTATGGGTCATTTTTTAAACCGCTTTTAGGGCCATTTTGGGGCTATTTTTGGGTTCTTTTTGGAGTCATTGTTTTGGGCCATTTTTGGGTGTATTTTTGGCTCATTTTTGGGCCCTTATTTGAGTCATTTTTGAGTCATTTTGGGAGATTTTTGGGCCATTTTTGGGTCATTTTTGGGGTCATTTTTTGCGGGTATTTTAGGCCTATTTTTGGGTCATTTGTTGGGGGAATTTTTGGCTCATTTTTCGACCAAATTTTGGTCAATTTGGAGGTTATTTTTGGGGTCATTTTGGGGCTATTTTTGGGGTTTTTTTAAGCCAGTTTTGGGGCTATTTTTGGGACTAATTCTGGGTCATTTTCCAGGACATTTTGGGCTCATATTTGGGTCAGTTTTTGAGTCATTTTTGGAGATATTTTCTGGTCATTTTTGGGTCATGTTTGGGTATTGTTTTGGGTCATTTTTAGGGCCATTTTTGAGTCATTTTTGGGTGTATTTTTGGGCCTTTTTGTGGGTCATTTATAGGGGAAAATTTTGGATTATTTTAAGGCCAATTTTGGGTCATTTTTGGGGCCATTTTTGGAGCCATTTTGGGGCTATTTTTGGGTTATTTTTCGGGTCTATTTTGGGACTATTTTTGGGTCAGTTATAGGAGGAATTTCGGGGTTTTTTTACGGCCAACTTTGGGTCATTTTAGGGGCCATTTTAAGGCCATTTTGAGGCTATTTTTGCATCAATTTTGGGTAATTTTTGGGTCTATTTTTGGGTCATTTTTGGGCCATTTTTGGATTATTTTTGTGCCATTTTTGAGTATTATATGGGGCCATTTTGTGGCTATTTTTGGGTCCTTTTTTAATCACTTTTGATGCCATTTTTGGGTCATTTTTTTGGTTATTTTTGGGGCCATTTTAGGGCAATTTTTGTGTCATTTTTGCGTCGTTTTTTGGGGCTGCTTTGGGCCTTTTTTTGGGTCATTTATAGGGGTTATTTCTGGGTTAATTTAAGGCCAGATTATGGGTCATTTTTTGAACCGCTTTTAGGGCCATTTTGGGGCTATTTTTGGGTTATTTTTCGGGTCTATTTTGGGCCTATTTTTGGGTCAATTATAGGAGGAATTTCGGGGTTATTTTACGGCCAACTTTGGGTCATATTTGGGGCCATTTTAAGGTCATTTTGGGGCTATTTTTGCGTCAATTTTGGGTCATTTTTGCGTCAATTTTGGGTCTATTTTTGGGTCTATTTTTGGGTCATTTTTGGGTCATTTGTGGGGCCATTTTTGGGTCATTCTTGGGGCGTTTCTGAGTCATTTTCTGGGCTATTTGGGGCCCATATTTGGGTCAATTTTTGTGTCATTTTTGGAGCAAATTTTGGCCATTTTTGGGTCATTATTGGGCCATTTTTGGGACTATTTTTGGTCAATTTTTTAGTGATTTATAAGGGGAAGTTCTGGGTTGTTTTACGGCAAATTTTTGGGTCATTTTTGGGGCTATTTTTGGGGCTATTTTGGGGTCATTTTTGGGTCTATTTTCGGGGCCATTTCTGGGTCGTTTTCGAGGCCATTTTTGGCCCATATTTGGGTCAATTTTTGTGTTATTTTTCGGGCGAATTCTGGGCAACTTTTGGGTAATTTTTGGGTAATTTTGGGGTAATTTTTGGGCTTATTTCCCTGTCATTTATAGGCGGAATCTCTAGGTTTTTTTACGGCCAATTTTGGGTCATTTTTCGGGCCAATTTTGGGGCCATTTTGTGGCTATTTTTGGGTCTTTTTTTAATCACTTTTGATGCAATTTTTGGGTCATTTTTGGGGTTATTTTTGGGGCCATTTTCGGGCAATTTTTGCGTCATTTTTGGGTCATTTTTTGGGGCTGCTTTGGGCCGATTTTTGGGTCATTTATAGGGGGAATTTTTGGCTCATTTTATGGGCCAATTTTAGGTCATTTTTGGGGCCATTTTCCGGGCCATTTTAGGCTGATATTTGTGTCAGTTTTTGGGGTGATTTTTGGGGCGATTTTTGGGCCATTTTTGGGTCATATTTTGGTCATTTTTTTGGGCTGTTTTGGGCCTATTTTTGGGTCATTTAAAGGGGGAATTTTTGGCTCATTTTACGGCCAATTTTGAGTCATTTTTGGGGCTATTTTTTGGGTCATTTTTAAGCCACTTTTGGGCATATTTTTGGGGCCATTTCTGGGTCATTTTCTGGGCCATTTTGGGCCGATATTTGGGTCAAGTTTTTGCCATTTTTGGGGCGATTTTTCGGTCATTTTTTGGGTCATTTTTGGGTCATTTTTTGGGACTTCTTTGGGCCTATTTTTGGGTCATTTATAGGGCTAATAGCGGGGTTAATTTAAGGCCAGATTATGGGTCATTTTTGTTGCCAATTTTGGGGCCAGTTTGGGGTATTTTTGGGTCATTTTTGGGTCATTTTTGGGTCTATTGTTGAGTCATTTTTGGGACACTGTTGGGTCATTTTTGGTTTATTGCTTTGGGCCATTTTTTTGTCAGTTTTGGGGCCATATTTGGTCTTTTTTTGGGTGATTCTTGGGGCTTTTTGGGGTCATTATTTTGTCAGTTTCGGGGCCATTTTTGGGCATTTTTTGGGTGATTTCTGGGGCTTTTTAGGGGTTATATTTGGAGTGATATTTGGGGCCATTTCTGGGTCATTTTTGGGTCATTTTTTGCGGCTATTTTAGGCCTATTTTTGGGTCATTTGTTGGGGGAATTTTTGGCTCATTTTTCGGCCAAATTTTGGTCAATTTGGGGTTATTTTTGGGGTCATTTTGGGGCTATTTTTGGGTTATTTTTAAGCCATTTTGGGGCTATTTTTGGGACTAATTCTGGGTCATTTTCCATGACATTTTGGGCTCATATTTGGGTCAGTTTTTGAGTCATTTTTGGAGCTATTTTCTGGTCATTTTTGGGCCATATTTGGGTCATTGTTTTGGGTCATTTTTTGGGGCCATTTTTGAGTCTTTTTTGGGTGTATTTTTGGGTCATTTTTGGGGTCATTTTTTGGGAATATTTGGGTCATTTTCGAGGCCATTTTTTAGTAATTTTTAAGCGATTTTTTAATTATTTTTGGGTCATTTTTGGGTGAGTTTTGGGCTGTTTTGGGCCTTTTTGTGGGTCATTTATAGGGGAAATTTTGGATTATTTTGCGGCCAATTATGAGTCATTTTTGGGGCCATTTTTGGAGCCATTTTGGGCCTATTTTTGGGTCAATTATAGGAGGAATTTCGGGGTTATTTTACGGCCAACTTTGGGTCATATTTGGGGCCATTTTAAGGTCATTTTGGGGCTATTTTTGCGTCAATTTTGGGTCATTTTTGGGGCTGTTTTGGGCCTTTTTTTTGGGTCATTTATAGGGGTAATTTCTGGGTTAATTTAAGGCCAGATTGTGGGTCATTTTTTGAACCGCTTTTAGGGCCATTTTGGGGCTATTTTTGGGTTCTTTTTGGAGTCATTGTTTTGGGCCATGTTTGGGGGAATTTTTGCCTCATTTTTGGGCCCTTATTTGAGTCAATTTTTGAGTCATTTTGGGAGATTTTTGGGCCATTTTTGGGCCATTTTTGGGCGAATTTTTGGGGCTGTTTTGGGCTTTTTTTGGGTCATTTAATGTGGTAATTTTTGGATCATTTTACGGCCAATTTTGGACCATTTTTGGGGCCGTTTTTTGCCAGTTCTTCGGCAAATTTTGGGTGAATTTTGGGGCTGTTTCGGGCCATTTTTGGGTCATTTAAAGGGGGAATTTTTGGCTCATTTTACGGCCAAATTTTGAGTCATTTTTGGGGCTATTTTTAGGCCGTTTTGGGGCTATTTTTGGGTCATTTTTAAGCCATTTTTGGTACATTTTTTTTGGTCATTTTTGGTTAATTTTGGGGTCATACTTGGGGCTTTTTAGGGGTTATATTTGGAGTGATTTTTGGGGCCATTTCTGGGTCATTTTTGAGTCATTTTTTGCGGGTATTTTAGACCTATTTTTGGGTCATTTATAGGGGGATTTTTTGGCTCATTTGTCGGCCAAATTTTGGTCAACTTTGGGGTTATTTTTGGGTCATTTTTGGGGTTATTTTTGGGGCCATTTTTGGGCAATTTTTGCGTCATTTTTGGGTCATTTTTTGGGGCTGCTTTGGGCTCATTTTTGGGTCATTTATAGGGGTAATTTCTGGGTAAATTTAAGACCAGATTATGGGTCATTTTTTAAACCGCTTTTAGGGCCATTTTGGGGCTATTTTTGGGTTCTTTTTGGAGTCATTGTTTTGGGCAATTTTTGGGTGTATTTTTGGCTCATTTTTGGGCCCTTATTTGAGTCAATTTTTGAGTCATTTTGGGAGATTTTTGGGCCATTTTTGGGTCATTTTTGGGGTCATTTTTTGCGGGTATTTTAGGCCTATTTTTGGGTCATTTGTTGGGGGAATTTTTGGCTCATTTTTCGGCCAAATTTTGGTCAATTTGGGGGTTATTTTTGGGGTCATTTTGGGGCTATTTTTGGGTTATTTTTAAGCAATTTTGGGGCTATTTTTGGGACTAATTCTGGGTCATTTTCCAGGACATTTTGGGCTCATATTTGGGTCAGTTTTTGAGTCATTTTTGGAGCTATTTTCTGGTCATTTTTGGGTCATGTTTGGGTATTGTTTTGGGTCATTTTTTAGGGCCATTTTTGAGTCATTTTTGGGTGTATTTTTGGGTCATTTTTGGGGTCATTTTTTGGGAATATTTGGGTCATTTTCGAGGCCATTTTTTAGTAATTTTTAAGCGATTTTTAAATTATTTTTTGGTCATTTTTGGGTGAGTTTTGGGCTGTTTTGGGCCTTTTTGTGGGTCATTTATAGGGGAAATTTTGGATTATTTTACGGCCAATTATGAGTCATTTTTGGGGCCATTTTTGGAGCCATGTTGGGCCTATTTTTGGGTCAATTATAGGAGGAATTTCGGGGTTATTTTACGGCCAACTTTGGGTCATATTTGGGGGCCATTTTAAGGACATTTTGGGGCTATTTTTGCGTCAATTTTGGGTCATTTTTGGGTCTATTTTTGGGTCATTTTTGGGTCATTTGTGGGGCCATTTTTGGGTCATTCTTGGGGCGTTTCTGAGTCATTTTCTGGGCTATTTGGGGCCCATATTTGGGTCAATTTTTGTGTCATTTTTGGAGCAAATTTTGGCCATTTTTGGGTTTATTGTTGGGCCATTTTTGGGACTATTTTTGTTCAATTTTTTAGTGATTTATAAGGGGAAGTTCTGGGTTGTTTTACGGCAAATTTTTGGGTCATTTTTGGGGCTATTTTTGGGGCTATTTTGGGGTCATTTTTGGATCTATTTTCGGGGCCATTTCTGGGTCGTTTTCGAGGCCATTTTGGGCCCATATTTGGGTCAATTTTTGTGTTATTTTTCGGGCGAATTCTGGGCAACTTTTGGGTAATTTTTGGGTAATTTTGGGGTAATTTTTGGGCTTATTTCCCTGTCATTTATAGGGGGAATCGCTAGGTTTTTTTACGGCCAATTTTGGGTCATTTTTCGGGCTAATTTTGGGGCCATTTTGTGGCTATTTTTGGGTCTTTTTTTAATCACTTTTGATGCAATTTTTGGGTCATTTTTGGGGTTATTTTTGGGGCCATTTTCGGGCAATTTTTGCGTCATTTTTGGGTCATTTTTTTGGGCTGCTTTGGGCCTATTTTTGGGTCATTTATAGGGGGAATTTTTGGCTCATTTTATGGCCAATTTTAGGTCATTTTTGGGGCCATTTTCCGGGCCATGACTCAAAAATAACTCAGAATTGGCCGGAAAATGATCCGAAAATTCCCCCTTAAATGACACAAAAAAAGGCCCAAAATAGCCCCAAAAAATGACCCAAGAATGACCCAAAAATGGCCCAAAAATGGCCCTAAAATGACTCAGAAATTGACCCAAATATGGGCCCAAAAATCACCCCGAAAATGACCCAGAAATGGCCCCAAATATAGACCCAGAAATGGCCCCAAATATAGACCAAAAAATGGCTCCAAAATGGCCCCAAAAATAGCTCCAAAATGGAGCCAGAAATGGCACGAAAAATGACCCAGAATTGGCCGGAAAATGATCCAAAAATTCCCCCTATAAATGAGCCAAAAATAGGCCCAAAGTAGCCCCAAAAAATGACCCAAACTGACCCAAAATGGCCCAACATATCGCCCCAAAAATGCCCCAAAAATTGACCAAAATATGGCCCTAAACAATGACCCAAAATTGGACGTAAATAGACACCAGAAATCCCCGGAGTCCCTATTAAGTGACTGAACTCTAGGCAGAAAGGTTATGCGGAAAGATGGGCCCCGAAAGAAATGATTTCAAAGATGACGTGCAAAAAGTGGCCTCATCAAAACTTGACCCAAAATTCACCCAAAATTGCTTAAGAGACTCAAAAATTACTTAAAAAATGGCCTGCAAAAGAAGCGCAGAAAATGGGACTCAACTTGACTGAAAATGATCCAAACTTATGGGCCAAAATGGCTCCAAAAATGGCCCCAAACTTGTACAGAAAAATGGCCAAAACAATGAGTATTAATATGGGCGCACAATGACTCCAAAAGACTAATAATGGCTCAAAATGACCCAAAGCAGCCTCAAAAGTGGGCGACAAAATGGCGCTAAAATGACGCGCAGATTGGCCGTAAAATAACCCAGAAATTCCCCCTATTAATGACACAAATATAGGCCCAAAATAGCCCCGAAAAATGACCCAAAAATGACACAAAAATGGCCCAAAGATAGACCCAAAACCGACTCAAAAATTGACCCAAATATGGGCCCAAAAGGTCTCCGAAAATGGCCCCAAAAATGATTCTCAAGTGACCCAAAAATGGCCTCAAAAATAGCCCCAAAAATCACCCAAAAATTGCCTTAAAAGACGACCCAAAACTGACCCAAAAATGGCCCAAACAATGCCCTGACCTTGACAGAAAATGGCTCAATACAGTCAGCTAAATATAACCCATAAATAGCGCAAAAATGACCCAAATATAGATCCAATAACGCCTCAAAATGATCCCAAAAATGACTCAAAAATGACTCAGAATTGGCCGGAAAATGATCCGAAAATTCCCCCTTAAATGACACAAAAAAAGGCCCAAAACAGCCCCAAAAAATGACCCAAGAATGACCCAAAAATGGCCCAAAAATGGCCCCAAAAATGACTCAGAAATTGACCCAAATATGGGCCCAAAAATCACCCCGAAAATGACCCAGAAATGGCCCCAAATATAGACCCAGAAATGGCCCCAGATATAGACCCAAAAATGGCTCCAAAATGGCCCCAAAAATAGCTCCAAAATGGAGCCAGAAATGGTGCGAAAAATGACCCAGAATTGGCCGGAAAATGATCCAAAAATTCCCCCTATAAATGACCCAAAAATAGGCCCAAAGTAGCCCCAAAAAATGACCCAAACTGGCCCAAAATGGCCCAACATATCGCCCCAAAAATGCCCCAAAAATTGACCAAACTATGGCCCTAAACAATGACCCAAAATTGGCCGTAAAATAACCCAGAAATTCCCCCTATTAATGACACAAATATGACCCCAAATGGTATCAGAAAATAGCTCCAAAAATGATTCCAAAATGGCCCAAAAATGGCCTCAAAAATAGCCCTAAAAATCACCCAAAAATTGCCTTAAAAGACGACCCAAAACTGACCCAAAAATGGCCCAAAAGAGCTTGGTGAAATGGACCCAAACATGACTCAAATCCAAATATGGGCCCTCCAAATGGCCCCCAAAATAGCCTCCCACAGAAAATGGCCCAAAAACAATGACCCAAATATACAAAATGAACCCAAATGACCCCAAAATGGCTCCAAAATGACCCAAAATTAGGCCTCAAAATGCATGAAAATGGCTCCCCAAAATGACCCAGAATTACTGTAAAATAACCCAGTATAACGACACAAATATAGGCCCAAAATAGCCCCTAAAATGACCCAAAAATGACACCAAAATGGCCCAAAGATAGACCCAAACCGATTCAAAATTGATTCCAAATATACCCTGCAAGGTCTCCGAAAATGGCCCCAAAAATGAATCTAAAGTGACCCAAAAATGGCCTCAAAAATAGCCCTAAAAATCACCCAAAAATTGCCTTAAAAGACGACCCAAAACTGACCCAAAAATGGCCCAAACAATGCCCTGACCTTGACAGAAAAATGGCTCAAAACAGTCAGCTAAATATAACCCATAAATAGCGCAAAAATTACCCAAATATAGGCCAATAACGCCTCAAAATGATCCCAAAAATGACTCAAAAATGACTCAGAATTGGCCGGAAAATGATCCGAAAATTCCCCCTTATAAATGACCCAAAAATAGGCCCAAAGTAGCCCCAAAAAATGACCCAAACTGACACAAAATGGCCCAACATATCGCCCCAAAAATGCCCCAAAAATTGACCAAAATATGGCCCTAAGCTATGACCCAAAATTGGCCGTAAAATAACCCAGAAATTCCCCCTATTAATGACACAAATATAGGCCCAAAAGGTATCCGAAAATGGCCCCAAAAATGGTTTGACCCAAAAATGGCCTCAAAAATGGCCCCAAAAATCACCCAAAAATTGCCTTAAAAGACGACCCAAAAATTACCTAAAAATGGCCCAAAAAGAGCCAGAAAAATGGACTCAAACATGACTCAAAAAATGATCCAAATATGGGCCCAAAATGGCCCCCAAAATAGCGCGAAACTTGACAGAAAAATGGCCCAAAACTATGACCTAAAAAGACGACCCAAAAATGACCCCAAAATGACCCCAAAATGACCCCAAAATGGCTCAAAAATGACCCAAAACTAGCCTCAAAATGGCGACAAAAATGGCCCTAAAAATGACCCAGAATTGGCTGTAAAATAACCCAGAAATTCCTCCTATAAATGACACAAATATAGGCCCAAAATAGCCCCGAAAAATGACCCAAAAATGACACAAAAATGGCCCAAAGATGAACCCAAAAACGACTCAAAAATTGACCAAAATATGGGCCCAAAAGGTCTCCGAAAATGGCCCCAAAAATGATTCCAAAATGACCCAAAAATGGCCTCAAAAATAGCCCCAAAAATCACCCAAAAATTGCCTTAAAAGACGACCCAAAACTGACCCAAAAATGGCCCAAACAATGCCCTGACCATGACAGAAAAATGGCTCAATACAGTCAGCTAAATATAACCCATAAATAGCGCAAAAATGACCCAAATATAGATCCAATAACGCCTCAAAATGATCCCAAATATGACTCAAAAATGACTCAGAATTGGCCGGAAAATGATCCGAAAATTCCCCCTTAAATGACACAAAAAAAGGCCCAAAATAGCCCCAAAAAATGACCCAAGAATGACCCAAAAATGGCCTAAAAATGGCCCTTAAATGACTCAGAAATTGACCCAAATATGGGCCCAAAAATCACCCCGAAAATGACCCAGAAATGGCCCCAAATATAGACCCAGAAATGGCCCCAAATATAGACCCAAAAATGGCTCCAAAATGGCCCCAAAAAAAACCCCAAAATGGAGCCAGAAATGGCACGAAAAATGACCCAGAATTGGCCGGAAAATGATCCAAAAATTCCCCCTATAAATGACCCAAAAATAGGCCCAAAGTAGCCCCAAAAAATGACCCAAACTGACCCAAAATGGCCCAACATATCGCCCCAAAAATTCCCCAAAAATTGACCAAAATATGGCCCTAAACAATGACCCAAAATTGGCCGTAAAATAACCCAGAAATTCCCCCTATTAATGACACAAAAATGACCCCAAAAGGTATCCGAAATTGGCCCCAAAAATGATTTGACCCAAAAATGGCCTCAAAAATTGACCCAAAAATCACCCAAAAATTGCCTTAAAAGACGACCCAAAAATTACCTAAAAATGGCCCAAAAAGAGCCAGAAAAATGGACTCAAACATGAC